>JBAKBP010003071.1:0-161028 GCA_037953745.1 Lithodes maja | reverse complement strand
CTTGTATAGTGGAGACACGAAACAGGATTTAGAGCCTCTATAACTAGGCTATCTACATGAGACGTAGACATATAATAGAGCTAAAACCCCCCTAAAACTAGGCTAGTTAAGATTGAATTGACAAAATAATATGTTCTCAAAAAATATTTTCTGAGATTGTACACTAAAGTGAATTGGTCTTGTATAGTGGCGACACGAAACAGGATTTAGTGCCTCTATAACTAGGCTATCTACATGAGACGTAGACATATAATAGAGCTAAACAAAAACTAAAACTAGGCTAGTTAAGATTGAATTGACAAAATATAATTTTCTCAACAAATATTTTCTGAGATTGTACACTAAAGTGAATTGGTCTTGTATAGTGGAGACATAACACAGGATTTAGAGCCCCTATAACTAGGCTATATACACGAGATGTAGACATATAACGGAGCTAAAATCACCCTAAAAACTAGGCTAGTTAAGATTGAATTGACAAAATAATATTTTCTCAAAAAATATTTTCTGAGATTGTACACTAAAGTGAATTGGTCTTGTATAGTGGAGACACGAAACGGGATTTAGAGCCTCTATAACTAGGCTATCTACATGAGACGTAGATAAATAATGGAGCTAAAATCACCCTAAAAACTAGGCTAGTTAAGATTGAATTGACAAAATAATATTTTCTCAAAAAATATTTTCTGAGATTGTACACTAAAGTGAATTGGTCTTGTATAGTGGAGACACAAAACGGGATTTAGAGCCTCTATAACTAGGCTATCTACATGAGACGTAGATAAATAATGGAGCTAAAATCACCCTAAAAACTAGGCTAGTTAAGATTGAATTGACAAAATAATATTTTCTCAAAAAAATATTTTCTGAGATTGTACACTAAAGTGAATTGGTCTTGTATAGTGGAGACATAAAACGGGATTTAGAGCCCCTATAACTAGGCTATCTACACGAGATGTAGACATATAACGGAGCTAAAAATCACCCTAAAAACTAGGCTAGTTAAGATTGAATTGACAAAATAATATTTTCTCAAAAAATATTTTCTGAGATTGTACACTAAAGTGAATTGGTCTTGTATAGTGGAGACACGAAACGGGATTTAGAGCCTCTATAACTAGGCTATCTACATGAGACGTAGATAAATAATGGAGCTAAAATCACCCTAAAAACAAGGCTAGTTAAGATTGAATTGACAAAATAATATTTTCTCAAAAAAATATTTTCTGAGATTGTACACTAAAGTGAATTAGTCTTGTATAGTGGAGACACGAAACGGGATTTAGAGCCCCTATAACCAGGCTATCTACACGAGATGTAGACATAAAACGGAGCTAAAATCACCCTAAACACTAGGCTAGTTAAGATTGAATTGACAAAATAATATTTTCTCAAAAAAATATTTTCTGAGATTGTACACTAAAGTGAATTGGTCTTGTATAGTGGAGACACGAAACGGGATTTAGAGCCCCTATAACTAGGCTATCTACACGAGATGTAGACATATAACGGAGCTAAAAATCACCCTAAAAACTAGGCTAGTTAAGATTGAATTGACAAAATAATATTTTCTCAAAAAATATTTTCTGAGATTGTACACTAAAGTGAATTGGTCTTGTATAGTGGAGACACGAAACAGGATTTAGAGCCCCTATAACTAGGCTATATACACGAGACGTAGACATATAATAGAGCTAAAATCACCCTAAAAACTAGGCTAGTTAAGATTGAATTGACAAAATAATATTTTCTCAAAAAATATTTTCTGAGATTGTACACTAAAGTGAATTGGTCTTGTATAGTGGAGACATAAAACGGGATTTAGAGCCCCTATAACTAGGCTATCTACACGAGATGTAGACATATAACGGAGCTGAAATCACCCTAAAAACTAGGCTAGTTAAGATTGAATTGACAAAATAATATTTTCTCAAAAAATATTTTCTGAGATTGTACACTAAAGTGAATTGATCTTGTATAGTGGAGACATAAAACAGGATTTAGAGCCCCTATAATTAGGCTATCTACACGAGACGTAGACATATAATAGAGTTAAAATCACCCTAAAAACTAGGCTAGTTAAGATTGAATTGTCAAAATAATATTTTCTCAAAAAATATTTTCTGAGATTGTACACTAAAGTGAATTGGTCTTGTATAGTGGAGACACGAAACAGGATTTAGAGCCTCTATAACTAGGCTATCTACATGAGACGTAGACATATAATAGAGCTAAAAAACAAATAAAACTAGGCTAGTTAAAATTGAATTGACAAAATAATATGTTCTCAAAAAATATTTTCTGAGATTGTACACTAAAGTGAATTGGTCTTGTATAGTGGAGACACGAAACAGGATTTAGTGCCTCTATAACTAGGCTATCTACATGAGACGTAGACATATAATAGAGCTAAAACCCCCCTAAAACTAGGCTAGTTAAGATTGAATTGACAAAATAATATTTTCTCAACAAATATTTTCTGAGATTGTACACTAAAGTGAATTGGTCTTGTATAGTGGAGACACGAAACAGGATTTAGAGCCCCTATAACTAGGCTATATACACGAGACGTAGACATATAATAGAGCTAAAATCACCCTAAAAACTAGGCTAGTTAAGATTGAATTGACAAAATAATATTTTCTCAAAAAATATTTTCTGAGATTGTACACTAAAGTGAATTGGTCTTGTATAGTGGAGACATAAAACGGGATTTAGAGCCCCTATAACTAGGCTATCTACACGAGATGTAGACATATAACGGAGCTAAAATCACCCTAAAAACTAGGCTAGTTAATATTGAATTGACAAAATAATATTTTCTCAAAAAATATTTTCTGAGATTGTACACTAAAGCGAATTGGTCTTGTATAGTGGAGACATAAAACAGGATTTAGAGCCCCTATAACTAGCCTATCTACACGAGATGTATACATATAATAGATCTAAAATAACCCTAAAAACTAGGCTAGTTAAGATTGAATTGACAAAATAATATTTTCTCAAAAAAAAAAATCTGAGATTGTACACTAAAGCGAATTGGTCTTGTATAGTGGAGACATAAAACGGGATTTAGAGCCCCTAAAACTAGGCTATCTACACGAGATGTAGACATATAACGGAGCTAAAATCACCCTAAAAACTAGGCTAGTTAAGATTGAATTGACAAAATAATATTTTCTCAAAAAATATTTTCTGAGATTGTACACTAAAGCGAATTGGTCTTGTATAGTGGAGACATAAAACAGGATTTAGAGCCCCTATAACTAGCCTATCTACACGAGATGTATACATATAATAGAGCTAAAATAACCCTAAAAACTAGGCTAGTTAAGATTGAATTGACAAAATAATATTTTCTCAAAAAAAAAAATCTGAGATTGTACACTAAAGCGAATTGGTCTTGTATAGTGGAGACATAAAAAAGGATTTAGAGCCCCTATAACTAGCCTATCTACACGAGATGTAGACATATAATGGAGCTAAAATCACCCTAAAAACTAGGCTAGTTAAGATTGAATTGACAAAATAAATTTTCTCAAAAAATATTTTCTGAGATTGTACACTAAACTGAATTGGTCTTGTATAGTGGAGACACGAAACGGGATTTAGAGCCCCTATAACTAGGCTATCTACACGAGATGTAGACATACAAAAGAGCTATAATCCCACCAAAAAAAAAAGGGTAGTTAAGATTGAATTGACAAAATAATATTTTCTCAAAAAATATTTTCTGAGATTGTACACTAAAGTGAATTGGTTTTGTATAGTGGAGACACGAAACGGGATTTAGAGCCTCTATAACTAGGCTATCTACACGAGATGTAGACATAAAATGGAGCTAAAATCCCCCTAAAAACTAGGCTAGTTAAGATTGAATTGACAAAATAATATTTTCTCAAAAAATATTTTCTGAGATTGTACACTAAAGCGAATTGGTCTTGTATAGTGGAGACATAAAACAGGATTTAGAGCCCTTATAACTAGGCTATCTACACGAGACGTAGACATATAATAGAGCTAAAATCACCCTAAAAACTAGGCTAGTTAAGATTGAATTGACAAAATAATATTTTCTCAAAAAATATTTTCTGAGATTGTACACTAAAGTGAATTGGTCTTGTAAGTGGAGACATAAAACGGGATTTAGAGCCCCTATAACTAGGCTATCTACACGAGATGTAAACATAAAACGGAGCTAAAATCACCCTAAAAACTAGGCTAGTTAAGATTGAATTGACAAAATAATATTTTCTCAAAAAAATATTTTCAGAGATTGAACACTAAAGTGAATTGGTCTTGTATAGTGGAGACACGAAACGGGATTTAGAGCCCCTATAACTAGGCTATCTACACGAGACGTAGACATATAACGGAGCTAAAATCACCCTAAAAACTAGGCTAGTTAAGATTGAATTGACAAAATAATATTTTCTCAAAAAACAAAATTCTGAGATTGCCCACTAAAGTGAATTGGTCTTGTATAGTGGAGACACGAAACGGGATATAGAGCCCCTATACCTAGGCTATCTACACGAGACGCAGACATATAACGGAGCTAAAATCACCCTAAAAACTAGGCTAGTTAAGATTGAATTGACAAAATAATATTTTCTCAAAAAAAAAAAATCTGAGATTGTACACTAAAGTGAATTGGTCTTGTATAGTGGAGACACGAAACGGGAGTTAGAGCCCCTATAACTAGGCTATCTACACGAGATGTAGACATATAATGGAGCTAAAATCCCCCTAAAAACTAGGCTAGTTAAGATTGAATTGACAACAAAATATTTTCTCAATTTTTTTTTTCTGAGATTGTACACTAAAGTGAATTGGTCTTGTATAGTGGAGACATAAAACAGGATTTACAGCCCCTATAACTAGCCTATCTACACGAGATGTAGACATATACTGGAGCTAAAATCACCCTAAAAACTAGGCTAGTTAAGATTGAATTGACAAAATAATATTTTCTCAAAAAATATTTTCTGAGATTGTACACTAAATTGAATTGGTTTTGTATAGTGGAGACACGAAACGGGATTTAGAGCCTCTATAACTAGGCTATCTACATGAGATGTAGACATAAAATGGAGCTAAAATCCCCCTAAAAACTAGGCTAGTTAAGATTGAATTGACAAAATAATATTTTCTCAAAAAATATTTTCTGAGATTGTACACTAAAGCGAATTGGTCTTGTATAGTGGAGACATAAAACAGGATTTAGAGCCCTTATAACTAGGCTATCTACACGAGACGTAGACATATAATAGAGCTAAAATCACCCTAAAAACTAGGCTAGTTAAGATTGAATTGACAAAATAATATTTTCTCAAAAAATATTTTCTGAGATTGTACACTAAAGTGAATTGGTCTTGTATAGTGGAGACACAAAACGGGATTTAGAGCCTCTATAACTAGGCTATCTACATGATACGTAGACAAATAACGGAGCTAAAATCACCTTAAAAACTAGGCTAGTTAAGATTGAATTGACAAAATAATATTTTCTCAAAAAATATGTTCTGAGATTGTACACTAAAGTGAATTGGTCTTGTATAGTGGAGACATAAAACGGGATTTAGGGCCCCTATAACTAGGCTATCTACACGAGATGTAAACATAAAACGGAGCTAAAATCACCCTAAAAACTAGGCTAGTTAAGATTGAATTGACAAAATAATATTTTCTCAAAAAAAACAATTCTGAGATTGTACACTAAAGTGAATTGGTCTTGTATAGTGGAGACATAAAATGGGATTTAGAGCACCTATAACTAGGCTATCTACACGAGACATAGATATATAACGGAGCTAAAATCACCCTAAAAACTAGGCTAGTTAAGATTGAGTTGACAAAATAATATTTTCTCAAAAAAATATTTTCTGAAATTGTACACTAAAGTGAATTGGTCTTGAATAGTGGAGACATCAAACGGGATTTAGAGCACCTATAACTAGGCTATCTACACGAGACATAGATATATAACGGAGCTAAAATCACCCTAAAAACTAGGCTAGTTAAGATTGAGTTGACAAAATAATATTTTCTCAAAAAAATATTTTCTGAAATTGTACACTAAAGTGAATTGGTCTTGTATAGTGGAGACACGAAACGGGATTTAGAGCCCCTATAACTAGGCTATCTACACGAGACGTAGACATATAACGGAGCTAAAATCACCCTAAAAACTAGGCTAGTTAAGATTGAATTGACAAAATAATATTTTCTCAAAAAACAAAATTCTGAGATTGCCCACTAAAGTGATTTGGTCTTGTATAGTGGAGACACGAAACGTAATTTAGAGCCCCTATAACTAGGCTATCTACACGAGATGTAGACATATAACGGAGCTAAAAATCACCCTAAAAACTAGGCTAGTTAAGATTTAATTGACAAAATAATATTTTTTCAATTTTTTTTTCAGAGATTGAACACTAAAGTGAATTGGTCTTGTATATTGGAGACACGAAACGGGATTTAGAGCCCCTATAACTAGGCTATCTACACGAGATGTAGACATATAACAGAGCTAAAATCACCCTAAAAACTAGGCTAGTTAAGATTGAATTGACAAAATAATATTTCTCAAAAAATATTTTCAGAGATTGTACACTAAAGTGAATTGGTCTTGTATAGTGGAGACACGAAACGTAATTTAGAGCCCCTATAACTAGGCTATCTACACGAGATGTAGACATATAACGGAGCTAAAATCACCCTAAAAACTAGGCTAGTTAAGATTGAATTGACAAAATTATATTTTCTCAAAAATATATTTTCTGAGATTGTACACTAAAGTGAATTAGTCTTGTATAGTGGAGACACGAAACGGGATTTAGAGCCCCTATAACCAGGCTATCTACACGAGATGTAGACATAAAACGGAGCTAAAATCACCCTAAACACTAGGCTAGTTAAGATTGAATTGACAAAATAATATTTTCTCAAAAAAATATTTTCTGAGATTGTACACTAAAGTGAATTGGTCTTGTATAGTGGAGACACGAAACGGGATTTAGAGCCCCTATAACTAGGCTATCTACACGAGATGTAGACATAATTATAACGGAGCTAAAAATCACCCTAAAAACTAGGCTAGTTAAGATTGAATTGACAAAATAAATTTTCTCAAAAAATATTTTCTGAGATTGTACACTAAAGTGAATTGGTCTTGTATAGTGGAGACACGAAACAGGATTTAGAGCCCCTATAACTAGGCTATATACACGAGACGTAGACATATAATAGAGCTAAAATCACCCTAAAAACTAGGCTAGTTAAGATTGAATTGACAAAATAATATTTTCTCAAAAAATATTTTCTGAGATTGTACACTAAAGTGAATTGGTCTTGTATAGTGGAGACACGAAACAGGATTTAGAGCCCCTATAACTAGGCTATATACACGAGACGTAGACATATAATAGAGCTAAAATCACCCTAAAAACTAGGCTAGTTAAGATTGAATTGACAAAATAATATTTTCTCAAAAAATATTTTCTGAGATTGTACACTAAAGTGAATTGGTCTTGTATAGTGGAGACATAAAACGGGATTTAGAGCCCCTATAACTAGGCTATCTACACGAGATGTAGACATATAACGGAGCTAAAATCACCCTAAAAACTAAGCTAGTTAAGATTGAATTGACAAAATAATATTTTCTCAAAAAATATTTTCTGAGATTGTACACTAAAGTGAATTGATCTTGTATAGTGGAGACATAAAACAGGATTTAGAGCCCCTATAACTAGGCTATATACACGAGACGTAGACATATAATAGAGCTAAAATCACCCTAAAAACTAGGCTAGTTAAGATTGAATTGACAAAATAATATTTTCTCAAAAAATATTTTCTGAGATTGTACACTAAAGTGAATTGGTCTTGTATAGTGGAGACATAAAACGGGATTTAGAGCCCCTATAACTAGGCTATCTACACGAGATGTAGACATATAACGGAGCTGAAATCACCCTAAAAACTAGGCTAGTTAAGATTGAATTGACAAAATAATATTTTCTCAAAAAATATTTTCTGAGATTGTACACTAAAGTGAATTGATCTTGTATAGTGGAGACATAAAACAGGATTTAGAGCCCCTATAATTAGGCTATCTACACGAGACGTAGACATATAATAGAGTTAAAATCACCCTAAAAACTAGGCTAGTTAAGATTGAATTGTCAAAATAATATTTTCTCAAAAAATATTTTCTGAGATTGTACACTAAAGTGAATTGGTCTTGTATAGTGGAGACACGAAACAGGATTTAGAGCCTCTATAACTAGGCTATCTACATGAGACGTAGACATATAATAGAGCTAAAAAACAAATAAAACTAGGCTAGTTAAAATTGAATTGACAAAATAATATGTTCTCAAAAAATATTTTCTGAGATTGTACACTAAAGTGAATTGGTCTTGTATAGTGGAGACACGAAACAGGATTTAGTGCCTCTATAACTAGGCTATCTACATGAGACGTAGACATATAATAGAGCTAAAACCCCCCTAAAACTAGGCTAGTTAAGATTGAATTGACAAAATAATATTTTCTCAACAAATATTTTCTGAGATTGTACACTAAAGTGAATTGGTCTTGTATAGTGGAGACACGAAACAGGATTTAGAGCCCCTATAACTAGGCTATATACACGAGACATAGACATATAATAGAGCTAAAATCACCCTAAAAACTAGGCTAGTTAAGATTGAATTGACAAAATAATATTTTCTCAAAAAATATTTTCTGAGATTGTACACAAAAGTGAATTGGTCTTGTATAGTGGAGACATAAAACGGGATTTAGAGCCCCTATAACTAGGCTATCTACACGAGATGTAGACATATAACGGAGCTAAAATCACCCTAAAAACTAGGCTAGTTAAGATTGAATTGACAAAATAATATTTTCTCAAAAAATATTTTCTGAGATTGTACACTAAAGCGAATTGGTCTTGTATAGTGGAGACATAAAACTGGATTTAGAGCCCCTATAACTAGCCTATCTACACGAGATGTATACATATAATAGAGCTAAAATAACCCTAAAAACTAGGCTAGTTAAGATTGAATTGACAAAATAATATTTTCTCAAAAAAAAAAATCTGAGATTGTACACTAAAGCGAATTGGTCTTGTATAGTGGAGACATAAAACGGGATTTAGAGCCCCTATAACTAGGCTATCTACACGAGATGTAGACATATAACGGAGCTAAAAATCACCCTAAAAACTAGGCTAGTTAAGATTGAATTGACAAAATAATATTTTCTCAAAAAATATTTTCTGAGATTGTACACTAAAGCGAATTGGTCTTGTATAGTGGAGACATAAAACAGGATTTAGAGCCCCTATAACTAGCCTATCTACACGAGATGTATACATATAATAGAGCTAAAATAACCCTAAAAACTAGGCTAGTTAAGATTGAATTGACAAAATAATATTTTCTCAAAAAAAAAATCTGAGATTGTACACTAAAGCGAATTGGTCTTGTATAGTGGAGACATAAAAAAGGATTTAGAGCCCCTATAACTAGCCTATCTACACGAGATGTAGACATATAATGGAGCTAAAATCACCCTAAAAACTAGGCTAGTTAAGATTGAATTGACAAAATAAATTTTCTCAAAAAATATTTTCTGAGATTGTACACTAAACTGAAGGGTTTTGTATAGTGGAGACACGAAACGGGATTTAGAGCCCCTATAACTAGGCTATCTACACGAGATGTAGACATACAAAAGAGCTATAATCCCACCAAAAAAAAAAGGGTAGTTAAGATTGAATTGACAAAATAATATTTTCTCAAAAAATATTTTCTGAGATTGTACACTAAAGTGAATTGGTTTTGTATAGTGGAGACACGAAACGGGATTTAGAGCCTCTATAAATAGGCTATCTACACGAGATGTAGACATAAAATGGAGCTAAAATCCCCCTAAAAACTAGGCTAGTTAAGATTGAATTGACAAAATAATATTTTCTCAAAAAATATTTTCTGAGATTGTACACTAAAGCGAATTGGTCTTGTATAGTGGAGACATAAAACAGGATTTAGAGCCCTTATAACTAGGCTATCTACACGAGACGTAGACATATAATAGAGCTAAAATCACCCTAAAAACTAGGCTAGTTAAGATTGAATTGACAAAATAATATTTTCTCAAAAAATATTTTCTGAGATTGTACACTAAAGTGAATTGGTCTTGTAAGTGGAGACATAAAACGGGATTTAGAGCCCCTATAACTAGGCTATCTACACGAGATGTAAACATAAAACGGAGCTAAAATCACCCTAAAAACTAGGCTAGTTAAGATTGAATTGACAAAATAATATTTTCTCAAAAAAATATTTTCAGAGATTGAACACTAAAGTGAATTGGTCTTGTATAGTGGAGACACGAAACGGGATTTAGAGCCCCTATAACTAGGCTATCTACACGAGACGTAGACATATAACGGAGCTAAAATCACCCTAAAAACTAGGCTAGTTAAGATTGAATTGACAAAATAATATTTTCTCAAAAAACAAAATTCTGAGATTGCCCACTAAAGTGAATTGGTCTTGTATAGTGGAGACACGAAACGGGATATAGAGCCCCTATACCTAGGCTATCTACACGAGACGCAGACATATAACGGAGCTAAAATCACCCTAAAAACTAGGCTAGTTAAGATTGAATTGACAAAATAATATTTTCTCAAAAAAAAAAAATCTGAGATTGTACACTAAAGTGAATTGGTCTTGTATAGTGGAGACACGAAACGGGAGTTAGAGCCCCTATAACTAGGCTATCTACACGAGATGTAGACATATAATGGAGCTAAAATCCCCCTAAAAACTAGGCTAGTTAAGATTGAATTGACAACAAAATATTTTCTCAATTTTTTTTTTCTGAGATTGTACACTAAAGTGAATTGGTCTTGTATAGTGGAGACATAAAACAGGATTTACAGCCCCTATAACTAGCCTATCTACACGAGATGTAGACATATACTGGAGCTAAAATCACCCTAAAAACTAGGCTAGTTAAGATTGAATTGACAAAATAATATTTTCTCAAAAAATATTTTCTGAGATTGTACACTAAATTGAATTGGTCTTGTATAGTGGAGACACGAAACGGGATTTAGGGCACCTATAACTAGGCTATCTACACGAGATGTAGACATATAAAAGAGCTATAATCCCCCTAAAAACTAGGCTAGTTAAGATTGAATTGACAAAATAATATTTTCTCAAAAAATATTTTCTGAGATTGTACACTAAAGTGAATTGGTTTTGTATAGTGGAGACACGAAACGGGATTTAGAGCCTCTATAACTAGGCTATCTACATGAGATGTAGACATAAAATGGAGCTAAAATCCCCCTAAAAACTAGGCTAGTTAAGATTGAATTGACAAAATAATATTTTCTCAAAAAATATTTTCTGAGATTGTACACTAAAGCGAATTGGTCTTGTATAGTGGAGACATAAAACAGGATTTAGAGCCCCTATAACTAGCCTATCTACACGAGATGTAGACATATAATGGAGCTAAAATCACCCTAAAAACTAGGCTAGTTATGATTGAATTGACAAAATAATATTTTCTCAAAAAATATTTTCTGAGATTGTACACTAAAGTGAATTGGTCTTGTATAGTGGAGACATAAAACAGGATTTAGAGCCCTTATAACTAGGCTATCTACACGAGACGTAGACATATAATAGAGCTAAAATCACCCTAAAAACTAGGCTAGTTAAGATTGAATTGACAAAATAATATTTTCTCAAAAAATATTTTCTGAGATTGTACACTAAAGTGAATTGGTCTTGTATAGTGGAGACATAAAACGGGATTTAGAGCCCCTATAACTAGGCTATCTACACGAGATGTAGACATATAACGGAGCTAAAATCACCCTAAAAACTAAGCTAGTTAAGATTGAATTGACAAAATAATATTTTCTCAAAAAATATTTTCTGAGATTGTACACTAAAGTGAATTGATCTTGTATAGTGGAGACATAAAACAGGATTTAGAGCCCCTATAATTAGGCTATCTACACGAGACGTAGACATATAATAGAGTTAAAATCACCCTAAAAACTAGGCTAGTTAAGATTGAATTGTCAAAATAATATTTTCTCAAAAAATATTTTCTGAGATTGTACACTAAAGTGAATTGGTCTTGTACTGTATAGTGGAGACACGAAACAGGATTTAGAGCCTCTATAACTAGGCTATCTACATGAGACGTAGACATATAATAGAGCTAAAACCCCCTAAAACTAGGCTAGTTAAGATTGAATTGACAAAATAATATGTTCTCAAAAAATATTTTCTGAGATTGTACACAAAAGTGAATTGGTCTTGTATAGTGGCGACACGAAACAGGATTTAGTGCCTCTATAACTAGGCTATCTACATGAGACGTAGACATATAATAGAGCTAAAACCCCCCTAAAACTAGGCTAGTTAAGATTGAATTGACAAAATAAAATTTTCTCAACAAATATTTTCTGAGATTGTACACTAAAGTGAATTGGTCTTGTATAGTGGAGACATAAAACAGGATTTAGAGCCCCTATAACTAGGCTATATACACGAGATGTAGACATATAACAGAGCTAAAATCACCCTAAAAACTAGGCTAGTTAAGATTGAATTGACAAAATAATATTTTCTCAAAAAATATTTTCTGAGATTGTACACTAAAGTGAATTGGTCTTGTATAGTGGAGACACGAAACGGGATTTAGAGCCTCTATAACTAGGCTATCTACATGAGACGTAGATAAATAATGGAGCTAAAATCACCCTAAAAACTAGGCTAGTTAAGATTGAATTGACAAAATAATATTTTCTCCAAAAAAAAAATTCTGAGATTGTACACTAAAGTGAATTGGTCTTGTATAGTGGAGACATAAAACCGGATTTAGAGCCCCTATAACTAGCCTATCTACACGAGATGTAGACATATAACGGAGCTAAAAATCACCCTAAAAACTAGGCTAGTTAAGATTGAATTGACAAAATAATATTTTCTCAAAAAATATTTTCTGAGATTGTACACTAAAGTGAATTGGTCTTGTATAGTGGAGACACGAAACGGGATTTAGAGCCTCTATAAATAGGCTATCTACATGAGACGTAGATAAATAATGGAGCTAAAATCACCCTAAAAACTAGGCTAGTTAAGATTGAATTGACAAAATAATATTTTCTCAAAAAAAAAAATTCTGAGATTGTACACTAAAGTGAATTAGTCTTGTATAGTGGAGACACGAAACGGGATTTTGAGCCCCTATAACCAGGCTATCTACACGAGATGTAGACATAAAACGGAGCTAAAATCACCCTAAACACTAGGCTAGTTAAGATTGAATTGACAAAATAATATTTTCTCAAAAAATATTTTCTGAGATTGTACACTAAAGTGAATTGGTCTTGTATAGTGGAGACACGAAACAGGATTTAGAGCCCCTATAACTAGGCTATATACACGAGACGTAGACATATAATAGAGCTAAAATCACCCTAAAAACTAGGCTAGTTAAAATTGAATTGACAAAATAATATTTTCTCAAAAAATATTTTCTGAGATTTTACACTAAAGTGAATTGGTCTTGTATAGTGGAGACACAAAACGGGATTTAGAGCCCCTATAACTAGGCTATCTACACGAGATGTAGACATATAACGGAGCTAAAATCACCCTAAAAACTAGGCTAGTTAAGATTGAATTGACAAAATAATATTTTCTCAAAAAATATTTTCTGAGATTGTACACTAAAGTGAATTGATCTTGTATAGTGGAGACATAAAACAGGATTTAGAGCCCCTATAATTAGGCTATCTACACGAGACGTAGACATATAATAGAGTTAAAATCACCCTAAAAACTAGGCTAGTTAAGATTGAATTGTCAAAATAATATTTTCTCAAAAAATATTTTCTGAGATTGTACACTAAAGTGAATTGGTCTTGTATAGTGGAGACACGAAACAGGATTTAGAGCCTCTATAACTAGGCTATCTACATGAGACGTAGACATATAATAGAGCTAAAACCCCCCTAAAACTAGGCTAGTTAAGATTGAATTGACAAAATAATATTTTCTCAACAAATATTTTCTGAGATTGTACACTAAAGTGAATTGGTCTTGTATAGTGGAGACATAAAACAGGATTTAGAGCCCCTATAACTACGCTATCTACACGAGACGTAGACAAAAAACGGAGCTAAAATCCCCCTTAAAACTAGGCTAGTTAAGATTTAATTGACAAAATAATATTTTCTCAAAAAATATTTTCTGAGATTGTACACTAAAGTGAATTGGTCTTGTATAGTGGAGACACAAAACGGGATTTAGAGCCTCTATAACTAGGCTATCTACATGATACGTAGACAAATAACGGAGCTAAAATCACCTTAAAAACTAGGCTAGTTAAGATTGAATTGACAAAATAATATTTTCTCAAAAAAATTTTTCTGAGATTGTACACTAAAGTGAATTGATCTTGTATAGTGGAGACATAAAACAGGATTTAGAGCCCCTATAATTAGGCTATCTACACGAGACGTAGACATATAACGGAGCTAAAAATCACCCTAAAAACTAGGCTAGTTAAGATTGAATTGACAAAATAATATTTTCTCAAAAAATATGTTCTGAGATTGTACACTAAAGTGAATTGGTCTTGTATAGTGGAGACACGAAACAGGATTTAGAGCCCCTATAACTAGGCTATATACACGAGACGTAGACATATAATAGAGCTAAAATCACCCTAAAAACTAGGCTAGTTAAAATTAAATTGACAAAATAATATTTTCTCAAAAAATATTTTCTGAGATTGTACACTAAAGTGAATTGGTCTTGTATAGTGGAGACATAAAACAGGATTTAGAGCCCCTATAACTAGGCTATCTACACGTAGACATATAACGGAGCTAAAATCACCCTAAAAACTAGGCTAGTTAAGATTGAATTGACAAAATAATATTTTCTCAAAAAATATTTTCTGAGATTGTACACTAAAGTGAATTGATCTTGTATAGTGGAGACATAAAACAGGATTTAGAGCCCCTATAATTAGGCTATCTACACGAGACGTAGACATATAATAGAGTTAAAATCACCCTAAAAACTAGGCTAGTTAAGATTGAATTGTCAAAATAATATTTTCTCAAAAAATATTTTCTGAGATTGTACACTAAAGTGAATTGGTCTTGTATAGTGGAGACACGAAACAGGATTTAGAGGCTCTATAACTAGGCTATCTACATGAGACGTAGACATATAATAGAGCTAAAACCCCCCTAAAACTCGGCTAGTTAAGATTGAATTGACAAAATAATATGTTCTCAAAAAATATTTTCTGAGATTGTACACTAAAGTGAATTGGTCTTGTATAGTGGAGACACGAAACAGGATTTAGTGCCTCTATAACTAGGCTATCTACATGAGACGTAGACATATAATAGAGCTAAAACCCCCCTAAAACTAGGCTAGTTAAGATTGAATTGACAAAATAAAATTTTCTCAACAAATATTTTCTGAGATTGTACACTAAAGTGAATTGGTCTTGTATAGTGGAGACATAAAACAGGATTTAGAGCCCCTATAACTAGGCTATATACACGAGATGTAGACATATAACGGAGCTAAAATCACCCTAAAAACTAGGCTAGTTAAGATTGAATTGACAAAATAATATTTTCTCAAAAAATATTTTCTGAGATTGTACACTAAAGTGAATTGGTCTTGTATAGTGGAGACACGAAACGGGATTTAGAGCCTCTATAACTAGGCTATCTACATGAGACGTAGATAAATAATGGAGCTAAAATCACCCTAAAAACTAGGCTAGTTAAGATTGAATTGACAAAATAATATTTTCTCAAAAAATATTTTCTGAGATTGTACACTAAAGTGAATTGGTCTTGTATAGTGGAGACACGAAACGGGATTTAGAGCCTCTATAACTAGGCTATCTACATGAGACGTAGATAAATAATGGAGCTAAAATCACCCTAAAAACTAGGCTAGTTAAGATTGAATTGACAAAATAATATTTTCTCAAAAAAATATTTTCTGAGATTGTACACTAAAGTGAATTGGTCTTGTATAGTGGAGACATAAAACGGGATTTAGAGCCCCTATAACTAGGCTATCTACACGAGATGTAGACATATAACAGAGCTAAAAATCACCCTAAAAACTAGGCTAGTTAAGATTGAATTGACAAAATAATATTTTCTCAAAAAATATTTTCTGAGATTGTACACTAAAGTGAATTGGTCTTGTATAGTGGAGACACGAAACAGGATTTAGAGCCCCTATAACTAGGTAATATACACGAGACGTAGACATATAATAGAGCTAAAATCACCCTAAAAACTAGGCTAGGTAAGATTGAATTGACAAAATAATATTTTCTCAAAAAAACATTTCTGAGATTGTACACTAAAGTGAATTGGTCTTGTATAGTGGAGACATAAAACGGGATTTAGAGCCCCTATAACTAGGCTATCTACACGAGATGTAGACATATAACGGAGCTAAAATCACCCTAAAAACTAGGCTATTTAAGATTGAATTGACAAAATAATGTTTTCTCAAAAATATTTTCTGAGATTGTACACTAAAGTGAATTGGTCTTGTATAGTGGAGACATAAAACAGGATTTAGAGTCCCTATAACTAGGCTATCAACACGAGACGTAGACATATAATAGAGCTAAAAATCACCCTAAAATCTAGGCTAGTTAAGATTGAATTGAAAAAATAAATGTTCTCAAAAAATATTTTCTGAGATTGTACACTAAAGTGAATTGGTCTTGTATAGTGGAGACACGAAACAGGATTTAGAGCCCCTATAACTAGGCGATCTACACGAGATGTAGACATATAAAAGAGCTATAATCCCCCTAAAAACTAGGCTAGTTAGGATTGAATTGACAAAATAATATTTTCTCAAAAAATATTTTCTGAGATTGTACACTAAAGTGAATTGGTTTTGTATAGTGGAGACACGAAACGGGATTTAGAGCCTCTATAACTAGGCTATCTACACGAGATGTAGACATATAATGGAGCTATAATCCCCCTAAAAACTAGGCTAGTTAAGATTGAATTGACAAAATAATATTTTCTCAAAAAATATTTTCTGAGATTGTACACTAAAGTGAATTGGTCTTGTATAGTGGAGACAAAAACAGGATTTAGAGCCTCTATAACTAGGCTATCTACACGAGACGTAGACATATAATAGAGCTAAAATAACCCTAAAAACTAGGCTAGTTAAGATTGAATTGACAAAATAATATTTTCTCAAAAAAACATTTTCTGATATTGTACACTAAAGTGAATTGGTCTTGTATAGTGCAGACATAAAACGGGATTTAGAGCCCCTATAACTAGGCTATCTACACGAGACGTAGACATATAATAGAGCTAAAATCACCCTAAAAACTAGGCTAGTTAAGATTGAATTGACAAAATAATATTTTCTCAAAACATATTTTCTGAGATTGTACACTAAAGCGAATTGGTCTTGTATAGTGGAGACATAAAACAGGATTTAGAGCCCCTATAACTAGCCTATCTACACGAGATGTAGACATATAATGGAGCTAAAATCACCCTAAAAACTAGGCTAGTTAAGATTGAATTGACAAAATAATATTTTCTCAAAACATATTTTCTGAGATTGTACACTAAAGTGAATTGGTCTTGTATAATGGAGACATATAACGGGATTTAGAGCCCCTATAACTAGGCTATCTACACGAGACGTAGACAAAAAACGGAGCTAAAATCCCCCTTAAAACTAGGCTAGTTAAGATTGAATTGACAAAATAATATTTTCTCAAAAAATATTTTCTGAGATTGTACACTAAAGTGAATTGGTCTTGTATAGTGGAGATATAAAACGGGATTTAGAGCCCCTATAACTAGGCTATCTACATGAGATGTAGACATATAACGGATCTAAAATCACCCTAAAAACTAGGCTAGTTAAGATTGAATTGACAAAATAATATTTTCTCAAAAAATATTTTCTGAGATTGTACACTAAAGTGAATTGGTCTTGTATACTGGAGACACGAAATGGGATTTAGAGCCCCTATAACTAGGCTATCTACACGAGACGTAGACATATAATAGAGCTAAAATCACCCTAAAAACTAGGCTAGTTAAGATTGAATTGACAAAATAATATTTTCTCAAAAAATATTTTCTGAGATTGTACACTAAAGCGAATTGGTCTTGTATAGTGGAGACATAAAACAGGATTTAGAGCCCCTATAACTAGCCTGTCTACACGAGATGTAGACATATAATGGAGCTAAAATCACCCTAAAAACTAGGCTAGTTAAGATTGAATTGACAAAATAATATTTTCTCAAAAAATATTTTCTGAGATTGTACACTAAAGTGAATTGGTCTTGTATAGTGGAGATATAAAACGGGATTTAGAGCCCCTATAACTAGGCTATCTACATGAGATGTAGACATATAACGGAGCTAAAATCACCCTAAAAACTAGGCTAGTTAAGATTGAATTGACAAAATAATATTTTCTCAAAAAATATTTTCTGAGATTGTACACTAAAGTGAATTGGTCTTGTATACTGGAGACACGAAATGGGATTTAGAGCCCCTATAACTAGGCTATCTACACGAGACGTAGACATATAATAGAGCTAAAATCACCCTAAAAACTAGGCTAGTTAAGATTGAATTGACAAAATAATATTTTCTCAAAAAATATTTTCTGAGATTGTACACTAAAGCGAATTGGTCTTGTATAGTGGAGACATAAAACAGGATTTAGAGCCCCTATAACTAGCCTGTCTACACGAGATGTAGACATATAATGGAGCTAAAATCACCCTAAAAACTAGGCTAGTTAAGATTGAATTGACAAAATAATATTTTCTCAAAAAATATTTTCTGAGATTGTACACTAAAGTGAATTGGTCTTGTATAGTGGAGATATAAAACGGGATTTAGAGCCCCTATAACTAGGCTATCTACATGAGATGTAGACATATAACGGAGCTAAAATCACCATAAAAACTAGGCTAGTTAAGATTGAATTGACAAAATAATATTTTCTCAAAAAATATTTTCTGAGATTGTACACTAAAGTGAATTGGTCTTGTATACTGGAGACACGAAACGGGATTTAGAGCCCCTATAACTAGGCTATCTACACGAGATGTAGACATATAATGGAGCTAAAAATCACCCTAAAATCTAGGCTAGTTAAGATTGAATTGACAAAAAAATATTTTCTCAAAAAATATTTTCTGAGATTGTACACTAAAGTGAATTGGTCTTGAATAGTGGAGATATAAAATGGGATTTAGAGCCCCTATAACTAGGCTATCTACATGAGATGTAGACATATAACGGAGCTAAAATCACCATAAAAACTAGGCTAGTTAAGATTGAATTGACAAAATAAATTTTCTCAAAAAATATTTTCTGAGATTGTACACTAAAACTGAATTGGTCTTGTATAGTGGAGACACGAAACGGGATTTAGAGCCCCTATAACTAGGCTATCTACACGAGATGTAGACATACAAAAGAGCTATAATCCCCCTAAAAACTAGGCTAGTTAACATTGAATTGACAAAATAATATTTTCTCAAAAAATATTTTCTGAGATTGTACACTAAAGTGAATTGGTTTTGTATAGTGGAGACACGAAACGGGATTTAGAGCCTCTATAACTAGGCTATCTACACGAGATGTAGACATAAAATGGAGCTAAAATCCCCCTAAAAACTAGACTAGTTAAGATTGAATTGACAAAATAATATTTTCTCAAAAAATATTTTCTGAGATTGTACACTAAAGCGAATTGGTCTTGTATAGTGGAGACATAAATCAGGATTTATAGCCCTTATAACTAGGCTATCTACACGAGACGTAGACATATAATAGAGCTAAAATCACCCTAAAAACTAGGCTAGTTAAGATTGAATTGACAAAATAATATTTTCTCAAAAAATATTTTCTGAGATTGTACACTAAAGTGAATTGGTCTTGTATAGTGGAGACACAAAACGGGATTTAGAGCCTCTATAACTAGGCTATCTACATGATACGTAGACAGATAACGGAGCTAAAATCACCCTAAAAACTAGGCTAGTTAAGTTTGAATTGACAAAATAATATTTTCTCAAAAAATATTTTCTGAGATTGTACACAAAAGTGAATTGGTCTTGTATAGTGGAGACATAAAACGGGATTTAGAGCCCCTATAACTAGGCTATCTACACGAGATGTAAACATAAAACGGAGCTAAAATCACCCTAAAATCTAGGCTAGTTAAGATTGAATTGACAAAATATTATTTTCTCAAAAAAATATTTTCTGAGATTGTACACTAAAGTGAATTGGTCTTGTATAGTGGAGACATAAAATGGGATTTAGAGCCCCTATAACTAGGCTATCTACACGAGACTTAGACATATAACGGAGCAAAAATCACCCTAAAAACTAGGCTAGTTAAGATTGAATTGACAAAATAATATTATCTCAAAAAAATATTTTCTGAGATTGTACACTAAAGTGAATTGGTCTTGAATAGTGGAGACATAAAACGGGATTTAGAGCCCCTATAACTAGGCTATCTACACGAGATGTAGACATATAACGGAGCAAAAATCACCCTAAAAACTAGGCTAGTTAAGATTGAATTGACAAAATAATATTTTCTCAAAAAAATATTTTCAGAGATTGAACACTAAAGTGAATTGGTCTTGTATAGTGGAGACACGAAACGGGATTTAGAGCCCCTATAACTAGGCTATCTACACGAGACGTAGACATATAACGGAGCTAAAATCACCCTAAAAACTAGGCTAGTTAAGATTGAATTGACAAAATAATATTTTCTC
The DNA here is from genome assembly GCA_037953745.1 of Lithodes maja. Lineage (NCBI taxonomy): Eukaryota > Metazoa > Arthropoda > Malacostraca > Decapoda > Lithodidae > Lithodes > Lithodes maja. The sequence goes on along the minus strand of JBAKBP010003071.1, from coordinate 140,109 downwards.
AAAAAACAAAATTCTGAGATTGCCCACTAAAGTGAATTGGTCTTGTATAGTGGAGACACGAAACGGGATTTAGAGCCCCTATACCTAGGCTATCTACACGAGACGCAGACATATAACGGAGCTACAATCACCCTAAAAACTAGGCTAGTTAAGATTGAATTGACAAAATAATATTTTCTCAAAAAATATTTTCTGAGATTGTACACTAAAGTGAATTGGTCTTGTATAGTGGAGACACGAAACGGGATTTAGAGCCTCTATAACTAGGCTATCTACCCGACATGTAGACATATAATGGAGCTAAAATCCCCCTAAAAACTAGGCTAGTTAAGATTGAATTGACAAAATAATATTTTCTCAAAAAATATTTTCTGAGATTGTACACTAACGTGAATTGGTCTTGTATAGTGGAGACATAAAACGGGATTTAGAGCCCCTATAACTAGGCTATCTACATGAGTCGTAGACATATAATAGAGCTAAAAAAAAACTAAAACTAGGCTAGTTAAGATTGAATTGACAAAATAATATTTTCTCAAAAAATATTTTCTGAGATTGTACACTAACGTGAATTGGTCTTGTATAGTGGAGACATAAAACGTGATTTAGAGCCCCAATAACTAGGCTATCTACACGAGACGTAGACATATAATGGAGCTAAAATCCCCCTAAAAACTAGGCTAGTTAAGATTGAATTGACAACAAAATATATTCTCAATTTTTTTTCTGAGATTGTACACTAAAGTGAATTGGTCTTGTATAGTGGAGACATAAAACAGGATTTACAGCCCCTATAGCTAGCCTATCTACACGAGATGTAGACATATACTGGAGCTAAAATCCCCCTAAAAACTAGGCTAGTTAAGATTGAATTGACAAAATAATTTTTTCTCAAAACATATTTTCTGAGATTGTACACTAAAGTGAATTGGTCTTGTATAGTGGAGACATATAACAGGATTTAGAGCCCCTATAACTACGCTATCTACACGAGACGTAGACAAAAAACGGAGCTAAAATCCCCCTTAAAACTAGGCTAGTTAAGATTTAATTGACAAAATAATATATTCTCAAAAAATATTTTCTGAGATTGTACACTAAAGTGAATTGGTCTTGTATAGTGGAGACATAAAATGGGATTTAGAGCCCCTATAACTAGGCTATCTACACGAGACTTAGACATATAACGGAGCAAAAATCACCCTAAAAACTAGGCTAGTTAAGATTGAATTGACAAAATAATATTTTCTCAAAAAAATATTTTCTGAGATTGTACACTAAAGTGAATTGGTCTTGAATAGTGGAGACATAAAACGGGATTTAGAGCCCCTATAACTAGGCTATCTACACGAGATGTAGACATATAACGGAGCAAAAATCACCCTAAAAACTAGGCTAGTTAAGATTGAATTGACAAAATAATATTTTCTCAAAAAAATATTTTCAGAGATTGAACACTAAAGTGAATTGGTCTTGTATAGTGGAGACACGAAACGGGATTTAGAGCCCTATAACTAGGCTATCTACACGAGACGTAGACATATAACGGAGCTAAAATCACCCTAAAAACTAGGCTAGTTAAGATTGAATTGACAAAATAATATTTTCTCAAAAAACAAAATTCTGAGATTGCCCACTAAAGTGAATTGGTCTTGTATAGTGGAGACACGAAACGGGATTTAGAGCCCCTATACCTAGGCTATCTACACGAGACGCAGACATATAACGGAGCTAAAATCACCCTAAAAACTAGGCTAGTTAAGTTTGAATTGACAAAATAATATTTTCTCAAAAAAAAAATTCTGAGATTGTACACTAAAGTGAATTGGTCTTGTATAGTGGAGACACGAAACGGGAGTTAGAGCCCATATAACTAGGCTATCTACACGAGATGTAGACATATAATGAAGCTAAAATCCCCCTAAAAACTAGGCTAGTTAAGATTGAATTGACAAAATATATTTTCTCAAAAAAAAAAATCTGAGATTGTACACTAACGTGAATTGGTCTTGTATAGTGGAGACATAAAACGGGATTTAGAGCCCCTATAACTAGGCTATCTACATGAGTCGTAGACATATAACAGAGCTAAAACAAAACTAAAACTAGGCTAGTTAAGATTGAATTGACAAAATAATATTTTCTCAAAAAATATTTTCTGAGATTGTACACTAACGTGAATTGGTCTTGTATAGTGGAGACATAAAACGTGATTTAGAGCCCCAATAACTAGGCTATCTACACGAGACGTAGACATATAATGGAGCTAAAATCCCCCTAAAAACTAGGCTAGTTAAGATTGAATTGACAACAAAATATATTCTCAATTTTTTTTTCTGAGATTGTACACTAAAGTGAATTGGTCTTGTATAGTGGAGACATAAAACAGGATTTACAGCCCCTATAGCTAGCCTATCTACACGAGATGTAGACATATACTGGAGCTAAAATCCCCCTAAAAACTAGGCTAGTTAAGATTGAATTGACAAAATAATTTTTTCTCAAAACATATTTTCTGAGATTGTACACTAAAGTGAATTGGTCTTGTATAGTGGAGACATATAACAGGATTTAGAGCCCCTATAACTACGCTATCTACACGAGACGTAGACAAAAAACGGAGCTAAAATCCCCCTTAAAACTAGGCTAGTTAAGATTTAATTGACAAAATAATATATTCTCAAAAAATATTTTCTGAGATTGTACACTAAAGTGAATTGGTCTTGTATAGTGGAGACATACAATGGGATTTAGAGCCCCTATAACTAGGCTATCTACACGAGACTTAGACATATAACGGAGCAAAAATCACCCTAAAAACTAGGCTAGTTAAGATTGAATTGACAAAATAATATTTTCTCAAAAAAATATTTTCTGAGATTGTACACTAAAGTGAATTGGTCTTGAATAGTGGAGACATAAAACGGGATTTAGAGCCCCTATAACTAGGCTATCTACACGAGATGTAGACATATAACGGAGCAAAAATCACCCTAAAAACTAGGCTAGTTAAGATTGAATTGACAAAATAATATTTTCTCAAAAAAATATTTTCAGAGATTGAACACTAAAGTGAATTGGTCTTGTATAGTGGAGACACGAAACGGGATTTAGAGCCCCTATAACTAGGCTATCTACACGAGACGTAGACATATAACGGAGCTAAAATCACCCTAAAAACTAGGCTAGTTAAGATTGAATTGACAAAATAATATTTTCTCAAGAAACAAAATTCTGAGATTGCCCACTAAAGTGAATTGGTCTTGTATAGTGGAGACACGAAACGGGATTTAGAGCCCCTATACCTAGGCTATCTACACGAGACGCAGACATATAACGGAGCTAAAATCACCCTAAAAACTAGGCTAGTTAAGTTTGAATTGACAAAATAATATTTTCTCAAAAAAAAAAATTCTGAGATTGTACACTAAAGTGAATTGGTCTTGTATAGTGGAGACACGAAACGGGAGTTAGAGCCCATATAACTAGGCTATCTATACGAGATGTAGACATATAATGAAGCTAAAATCCCCCTAAAAACTAGGCTAGTTAAGATTGAATTGACAAAATATATTTTCTCAAAAAAAAAAATCTGAGATTGTACACTAAAGTGAATAGGTCTTGTGTAGTGGAGACACGAAACGGGATTTAGAGCCCCTATAACTAGGCTATCTACACGAGATGTAGACATATAACAGAGCTAAAATCCCCCTAAAAACTAGGCTAGTTAAGATTGAATTGACAAAATAATATTTTCTCAAAAAATATTTTCTGAGATTGTACACTAAAGTGAATTGGTCTTGTATAGTGGAGACACGAAACGGGATTTAGAGCCTCTATAACTAGGCTATCTACCCGACATGTAGACATATAATGGAGCTAAAATCCCCCTAAAAACTAGGCTAGTTAAGATTGAATTGACAAAATAATATTTTCTCAAAAAATATTTTCTGAGATTGTACACTAACGTGAATTGGTCTTGTATAGTGGAGACATAAAACGGGATTTAGAGCCCCTATAACTAGGCTATCTACACGAGACGTAGACATATAATAGAGCTAAAATCACCCTAAAAACTAGGCTAGTTAAGATTGAATTGACAAAATAATATTTTCTCAAAACATATTTTCTGAGATTGTACACTAAAGTGAATTGGTCTTGTATAGTGGAGACACGAAACGGGATTTAGAGCCTCTATAACTAGGCTATCTACATGAGTCGTAGACATATAATAGAGCTAAACAAAACTAAAACTAGGCTAGTTAAGATTGAATTGACAAAATAATATTTTCTCAAAAAATATTTTCTGAGATTGTACACTAACGTGAATTGGTCTTGTATAGTGGAGACATAAAACGGGTTTTAGAGCCCCTATAACTAGGCTATCTACACGAGACGTAGACATATAATGGAGCTAAAATCCCCCTAAAAACTAGGCTAGTTAAGATTGAATTGACAACAAAATATATTCTCAATTTTTGTTCTGAGATTGTACACTAAAGTGAATTGGTCTTGTATAGTGGAGACATAAAACAGGATTTACAGCCCCTATAGCTAGCCTATCTACACGAGATGTAGACATATACTGGAGCTAAAATCCCCCTAAAAACTAGGCTAGTTAAGATTGAATTGACAAAATAATATGTTCTCAAAACATATTTTCTGAGATTGTACACTAAAGTGAATTGGTCTTGTATAGAGTGGAGACATATAACGGGATTTAGAGCCCCTATAACTACGCTATCTACACGAGACGTAGACAAAAAACGGAGCTAAAATCCCCCTTAAAACTAGGCTAGTTAAGATTTAATTGACAAAATAATATTTTCTCAAAAAATATTTTCTGAGATTGTACACTAAAGTGAATTGGTCTTGTATAGTGGAGATATAAAACGGGATTTAGAGCCCCTATAACTAGGCTATCTACATGAGATGTAGACATATAACGGAGCTAAAATCACCCTAAAAACTAGGCTAGTTAAGATTGAATTGACAAAATAATATTTTCCTCAAAAAATATTTTCTGAGATTGTACACTAAAGTGAATTGGTCTTGTATACTGGAGACACGAAACGGGATTTAGAGCCCCTATAACTAGGCTATCTACACGAGATGTAGACATATAATGGAGCTAAAAATCACCCTAAAATCTAGGCTAGTTAAGATTGAATTGACAAAATAATATTTTCTCAAAAAATATTTTCTGAGATTGTACACTAAAGTGAATTGGTCTTGTATAGTGGAGACACGAAACAGGATTTAGAGCCTCTATAACTAGGCTATCTACATGAGTCGTAGACATATAATAGAGCTAAAAAAAACTAAAACTAGGCTAGTTAAGATTGAATTGACAAAATAATATTTTCTCAAAAAATATTTTCTGAGATTGTACACTAACGTGAATTGGTCTTGTATAGTGGAGACATAAAACGTGATTTAGAGCCCCTATAACTAGGCTATCTACACGAGACGTAGACATATAATGGAGCTATAATCCCCCTAAAAACTAGGCTAGTTAAGATTGAATTGACAAAATAATATTTTCTCAAAAAATATTTTCTGAGATTGTACACTAAAGTGAATTGGATTTGTATAGTGGAGACACGAAACGGGATTTAGAGTCTCTATAACTAGGCTATCTACACGAGATGTAGACATAAAATGGAGCAAAAATCCCCCTAAAAACTAGGCTAGTTAAGATTGAATTGACAAAATAATATTTTCTCAAAAAATATTTTCTGAGATTGTACACTAAAGCGAATTGGTCTTGTATAGTGGAGACATAAACCAGGATTTAGAGCCCCTATAACTAGCCTATCTACACGAGATGTAGAGATATAATGGAGCTAAAATCACCCTAAAAACTAGGCTAGTTAAGATTGAATTGACAAAATAATATTTTCTCAAAAAATATTTTCTGAGATTGTACACTAAAGTGAATTGGTCTTGTATAGTGGAGACATAAAACAGGATTTAGAGCCCTTATAACTAGGCTATCTACACGAGACGTAGATATATAATAGAGCTAAAATCACCCTAAAAACTAGGCTAGTTAAGATTGAATTGACAAAATAATATTTTCTCAAAAAATATTTTCTGAGATTGTACACTAAAGTGAATTGGTCTTGTATAGTGGAGACACAAAACGGGATTTATAGCCTCTATAACTAGGCTATCTACATGATACGTAGACAAATAACGGAGCTAAAATCACCTTAAAAACTAGGCAAGTTAAGATTGAATTGACAAAATAATATTTTCTCAAAAAATATTTTCTGAGATTGTACACTAAAGTGAATTGGTCTTGTATAGTGGAGACATAAAACGGGATTTAGAGCCCCTATAACTAGGCTATCTACACGAGATGTAAAAATAAAACGGAGCTAAAATCACCCTAAAAACTAGGCTAGTTAAGATTGAATTGACAAAATAATATTTTCTCAAAAAAATATTTTCTGAGATTGTACACTAAAGTAAATTGGTCTTGCATAGTGGAGACATAAAATGGGATTTAGAGCCCCTATAACTAGGCTATCTACACGAGACATAGATATATAACGGAGCTAAAATCACCCTAAAAACTAGGCAAGTTAAGATTGAGTTGACAAAATAATATTTTCTCAAAAAAATATTTTCTGAGATTGTACACTAAAGTGAATTGGTCTTGAATAGTGGAGACATAAAACGGGATTTAGAGCCCCTATAACTAGGCTATCTACACAAGACGTAGACATATAACGGAGCTAAAATCACCCTAAAAACTAGGCTAGTTAAGATTGAATTGACAAAATAATATTTTTTCAATTTTTTGTTTTCTGAGATTGAACACTAAAGTGAATTGGTCTTGTATAGTGGAGACGAAACGGGATTTAGAGCCCCTATAACTAGGCTATCTACACGAGACGTAGACATATAACGGAGCTAAAATCACCCTAAAAACTAGGCTAGTTAAGATTGAATTGACAAAATAATATTTTCTCAAAAAACAAAATTCTGAGATTGCCCACTAAAGTGAATTGGTCTTGTATAGTGGAGACACGAAACGTAATTTAGAGCCCCTATAACTAGGCTATCTACACGAGATGTAGACATATAATGGAGCTAAAATCACCCTAAAAACTAGGCTAGTTAAGATTTAATTGACAAAATAATATTTTTTCAATTTTTTTTTTCAGAGATTGAACACTAAAGTGAATTGGTCTTGTATATTGGAGACACGAAACGGGATTTAGAGCCCCTATAACTAGGCTATCTACACGAGATGTAGACATATAACAGAGCTAAAATCACCCTAAAAACTAGGCTAGTTAAGATTGAATTGACAAAATAATATTTCTCAAAAAATATTTTCAGAGATTGTACACTAAAGTGAATTGGTCTTGTATAGTGGAGACACGAAACGTAATTTAGAGCCCCTATAACTAGGCTATCTACACGAGATGTAGACATATAACGGAGCTAAAATCACCCTAAAAACTAGGCTAGTTAAGATTGAATTGACAAAATAATATTTTCTCAAAAAAATATTTTCTGAGATTGTACACTAAAGTGAATTGGTCTTGTATAGTGGAGACACGAAACGGGATTTAGAGCCCCTATAACTAGGCTATCTACACGAGATGTAGACATATAACGGAGCTAAAAATCACCCTAAAAACTAGGCTAGTTAAGATTGAATTGACAAAATAATATTTTCTCAAAAAATATTTTCTGAGATTGTACACTAAAGTTAATTGGTCTTGTATAGTGGAGCCACGAAACAGGATTTAGAGCCCCTATAACTAGGCTATATACACGAGACGTAGACATATAATAGAGCTAAAATCACCCTAAAAACTAGGCTAGTTAAGATTGAATTGACAAAATAATATTTTCTCAAAAAATATTTTCTGAGATTGTACACTAAGGTGAATTGGTCTTGTATAGTGGAGACATAAAACAGGATTTAGAGTCCCTATAACTAGGCTATCTACACGAGACGTAGACATATAATAGAGCTAAAATCACCCTAAAAACCAGGCTAGTTAAGATTGAATTGACAAAATAATATTTTCTCAAAAAATATTTTCTGAGATTGTACACTAAAGTGAATTGATCTTGTATAGTGGAGACATAAAACAGGATTTAGAGCCCCTATAATTAGGCTATCTACACGAGACGTAGACATATAATAGAGCTAAAATCACCCTAAAAACTAGGCTAGTTAAGATTGAATTGTCAAAATAATATTTTCTCAAAAAATATTTTCTGAGATTGTACACTAAAGTGAATTGGTCTTGTATAGTGGAGACACGAAACAGGATTTAGAGCCTCTATAACTAGGCTATCTACATGAGACGTAGACATATAATAGAGCTAAAAAAAAAAAATAGGCTAGTTAAGATTGAATTGACAAAATAATATGTTCTCAAAAAATATTTTCTGAGATTGTACACTAAAGTGAATTGGTCTTGTATAGTGGAGACACGAAACAGGATTTAGAGCCTCTATAACTAGGCTATCTACATGAGACGTAGACATATGATAGAGCTATAAAAAAAAACTAAAACTAGGCTAGTTAAGATTGAATTGACAAAATAATATTTTCTCAAAAAATATTTTCTGAGATTGTACACTAACGTGAATTGGTCTTGTATAGTGGAGACATAAAACGGGAATTAGAGCCTCTATAACTAGGCTATCTACACGAGACGTAGACATATAATGGAGCTAAAATCCCCCTAAAAACTAGGCTAGTTAAGATTGAATTGACAACAAAATATATTCTCAATTTTTTTTTCTGAGATTGTACACTAAAGTGAATTGGTCTTGTATAGTGGAGACATAAAACAGGATTTACAGCCCCTATAGCTAGCCTATCTACACGAGATGTAGACATATACTGGAGCTAAAATCCCCCTAAAAACTAGGCTAGTTAAGATTGAATTGACAAAATAATATTTTCTCAAAACATATTTTCTGAGATTGTACACTAAAGTGAATTGGTTTTGTATAGTGGAGACACGAAACGGGATTTAGAGCCTCTATAACTAGGCTATCTACACGAGATCTAGACATATAATGGAGCTATAATCCCCCTAAAAACTAGTTTAGTTAAGATTGAATTGACAAAATAATATTTTCTCAAAAAATATTTTCTGAGATTGTACACTAAAGCGAATTGGTCTTGTATAGTGGAGACATAAAACAGGATTTAGAGCCCCTATAACTAGCCTATCTACACGAGATGTAGACATATAATGGAGCTAAAATCACCCTAAAAACTAGGCTAGTTAAGATTGAATTGACAAAATAATATTTTCTCAAAAAATATTTTCTGAGATTGTACAATAAAGTGAATTGGTCTTGTATAGTGGAGACAAAAACAGGATTTAGAGCCTCTATAACTAGGCTATCTACACGAGACGTAGACATATAATAGAGCTAAAATAACCCTAAAAACTAGGCTAGTTAAGATTGAATTGACAAAATAATATTTTCTCAAAAAAACATTTTCTGATATTGTACACTAAAGTGAATTGGTCTTGTATAGTGCAGACATAAAACGGGATTTAGAGCCCCTATAACTAGGCTATCTACACGAGACGTAGACATATAATAGAGCTAAAATCACCCTAAAAACTAGGCTAGTTAAGATTGAATTGACAAAATAATATTTTCTCAAAAAATATTTTCTGAGATTGTACACTAAAGCGAATTGGTCTTGTATAGTGGAGACATAAAACAGGATTTAGAGCCCCTATAACTAGCCTATCTACACGAGATGTAGACATATAATGGAGCTAAAATCACCCTAAAAACTAGGCTAGTTAAGATTGAATTGACAAAATAATATTTTCTCAAAACATATTTTCTGAGATTGTACACTAAAGTGAATTGGTCTTGTATAGTGGAGACATATAACGGGATTTAGAGCCCCTATAACTAGGCTATCTACACGAGACGTAGACAAAAAACGGAGCTAAAATCCCCCTTAAAACTAGGCTAGTTAAGATTGAATTGACAAAATAATATTTTCTCAAAAAATATTTTCTGAGATTGTACACTAAAGTGAATTGGTCTTGTATAGTGGAGATATAAAACGGGATTTAGAGCCCCTATAACTAGGCTATCTACATGAGATGTAGACATATAACGGAGCTAAAATCACCATAAAAACTAGGCTAGTTAAGATTGAATTGACAAAATAATATTTTCTCAAAAAATATTTTCTGAGATTGTACACTAAAGTGAATTGGTCTTGTATACTGGAGACACGAAACGGGATTTAGAGCCCCTATAACTAGGCTATCTACACGAGATGTAGACATATAATGGAGCTAAAAATCACCCTAAAATCTAGGCTAGTTAAGATTGAATTGACAAAATAATATTTTCTCAAAACATATTTTCTGAGATTGTACACTAAAGTGAATTGGTCTTGTATACTGGAGACACGAAACGGGATTTAGAGCCCCTATAACTAGGCTATCTACACGAGATGTAGACATACAAAAGAGCTATAATCCCCCTAAAAACTAGGCTAGTTAAGATTGAATTGACAAAATAATATTTTCTCAAAAAATATTTTCTGAGATTGTACACTGAAGTGAATTGGTTTTGTATAGTGGAGACACGAAACGGGATTTAGAGCCTCTATAACTAGGCTATCTACACGAGATGTAGACATAAAATGGAGCTAAAATCCCCCTAAAAACTAGGCTAGTTAAGATTGAATTGACAAAATAATATTTTCTCAAAAAATATTTTCTGAGATTGTACACTAAAGCGAATTGGTCTTGTATAATGGAGACATAAATCAGGATTTAGAGCCCTTATAACTAGGCTATCTACACGAGACGTAGACATATAATAGAGCTAAAATCACCCTAAAAACTAGGCTAGTTAAGATTGAATTGACAAAATAATATTTTCTCAAAAAATATTTTCTGAGATTGTACATTAAAGTGAATTGGTCTTGTATAGTGGAGACACAAAACGGGATTTAGAGCCTCTATAACTAGGCTATCTACATGATACGTAGACAAATAACGGAGCTAAAATCACCCTAAAAACTAGGCTAGTTAAGATTGAATTGACAAAATAATATTTTCTCAAAAAATATTTTCTGAGATTGTACACAAAAGTGAATTGGTCTTGTATAGTGGAGACATAAAACGGGATTTAGAGCCCCTATAACTAGGCTATCTACACGAGATGTAAACATATAACGGAGCAAAAATCACCCTAAAAACTAGGCTAGTTAAGATTGAATTGACAAAATAATATTTTCTCAAAAAAATATTTTCTGAGATTGTACACTAAAGTGAATTGGTCTTGAATAGTGGAGACATAAAACGGGATTTAGAGCCCCAATAACTAGGCTATCTACACGAGATGTAGACATATAACGGAGCAAAAATCACCCTAAAAACTAGGCTAGTTAAGATTGAATTGACAAAATAATATTTTCTCAAAAAAATATTTTCAGAGATTGAACACTAAAGTGAATTGGTCTTGTATAGTGGAGACACGAAACGGGATTTAGAGCCCCTATAACTAGGCTATCTACACGAGACGTAGACATATAACGGAGCTAAAATCACCCTAAAAACTAGGCTAGTTAAGATTGAATTGACAAAATAATATTTTCTCAAAAAACAAAATTCTGAGATTGCCCACTAAAGTGAATTGGTCTTGTATAGTGGAGACACGAAACGGGATTTAGAGCCCCTATACCTAGGCTATCTACACGAGACGCAGACATATAACGGAGTGTTACGACCGGGCACTCGGGTACACTAGGGCTCTTACACAGGACTCGAGTATGGCTCGCTGCCACAACGGAAACACACGATCCCAACCCCAGAGTACTGCCAGCCGAACAAAAAACGCCACTACCCTCCAGAGTTCTATCTGCTATAACGGGGTATACAAGAACTCGGTACTAGCGTTTCACACAACAGACTAATAACAAGACGGGAGTTATCTAGTCTGGTCAACAATCAAACAAAGAAGAAAGTACTACAACACTAAAGAATAGTGTTGGCCGAAGCCGAAGTAATCCACCCTTGAACTAAGAACTTAAGAAGTCCTCCACCCTCTACTTCGGATCGGCACTATTACGTTACGTTAAACAATAGTCCTCGAGCATCAAGCAAGGAATCTTCTGATAAGTTAGATGCTTCTCGAATACTCATAAGAAGTAAGTATCGGATTTTGAACAGCAATTTAATGAATAACTCACTGGTAATTAAAGGCTTTAAATTGACATAAGAAGAATTATAAGAATAAGCAATAGGATATGGCAAACATTAAGAAGAAGTACTCCGACAATGCACTGGCAATAGCCTACTAAGATTGTGCTCGTGGGCCACTAATCTCTGAAGTAGCTAAGCGTGCCACACATGAAATCAATAGTGCATAAACAATAATATACATAAGGAGAAGCTTCAATACTATGCTGTATCTGCTGGTCGAGCAAAGTCTAGCTGGGATACATAAGGTTAAGAGACAATGGCTGAGCAAGCGGCTCGTAGCCTAGCGAGGTCCTTAAGACTGTGCGGCCAAATTACGTTAATTGACGGGATGCTCTCTTGAGAGATCCAGATCACTAGTATCTGGTTCTCTCCTGGCGATCCTCTCAAAGTCAAGCAAATGAGATAGCACAGTGTTGGGTGGCATAGGCAAAAGCCCTCACTCGCAACACAGTGCTAAACTCCCACGGTACACAGTCAGAAAGACCACCTAGGCGTTCCACGTCTCCGTTGCAATTGTACTGGTTCAACCGCAACCTAGTACTCATAGGAAATCACAACTCAGAAACCCTATCCCAGTCTAGCATTGCCTAAACCAGCAGAAAACAGGAACATGAATAATCGCACACAGGGAAATGCATATACGAGTGCAACAAACATCAATCAATCCTATTCTAGTTAACCCTTCCAAAAATAGGCTATCTAACAGGCACTTATCTCGTGAGAACTCAAGCGATAATACTTTGGCTGACTAAATCTGCACCAAAGGGGTCATTGGTTAAAAAGGGACGAGAAGAGAAGAAGATAGGCTGTTCAGAGAGTAGAGAAAGTTCACATCAGTCGGAAGAATATGGATAGTTGCAAGGGATATGAGAAGTCGCTCTGCCTGATGAGTTCTAAAGAATTGTGGCGAGGACCTCTCCTTTTTATACTCGGCCCTCTAGTGAGCATATCGCCAACTACTAAGGACCGCCCACTAGCAATCGTTACGTAATATTCTCTCTCAATCTGGGATCGACAAAGGATTTCCCACGCGCTGAGAGGGAGGAGGGAGGAGGGAGGGAGGCCTACCTACCTCGTGGCGCGCTCACGGGCCGTCGTTACGTAACTCTCTCTCTTCTCCTCATCATTACATATAAGTCCCACACACAATACTTATAACTAATGATATAAAATAGAACTCGTTGACTCAGATGAAAACAAAATACATATTTATAATACTTATAGTACAACGGCTCACATAAACTAAGTTAGGAAACTCTACACAGACTACAGCCAAAGTTCCTGCCCTGACGATCCTAGCGAGAGTGGGGCCTGACTGGGCGTTCTGTACAGCATGCTCATACTCGACATGCGTCACACTTCCCCCAAGATTTTACTTGCTCAACCCTGAGCTAAAATCTGATATACAGAACCCCATCAAACCCCTCACACCCAGCGACCGCATGGCACTAAAACAACGCTGAGTTTATCACTAAAACACATCTTATAAAAAAAAAATTCACATTTCATAACTCCTCCCAACAATAGTAAAAGACATAATATCATGCTCCCAGAGCGAGCTTACAGCAGCTCAGCCGTTTGATAGTTCGTGGACTACTCAAACTCTATAGGCTATGACAAACTTATACAATTATCTATATTAAAAGAAAGAGTTTTTATATGATTTTTATATTTTAATATGTTTTTCCGGCTGCACTATAAGGGCAGCCTATTTTCTTCTATACCAAACGCTCAACAATCCTGCTTTACGACCCAATACGCTGGGCTACAACCGCGAGCCAACAAGCACCAAGCGCAAAATACTACTCAAACTAAAGCAGGAGGCTACCCGTGTGTCAATCTACCCAGGATCATATACCCTTGAACGACCATCTGCAACCACGTTGTCACAACCGGCAATATGGCGTATGTCCAGGTTATATACCAATAACCTTAGTGACCACCTGGTCAGCCTCATACTCCGATTGTGAAACTGGTCCAAGATCTTGAGAGGGTGATGATCTGGGTAAACTACAACGACCGGACCATAGGCTGGAACATAGACCTCGAAATGCCCCAGCGCATCATCGTCCTTTTCACTTTCATTCATCAGGTTCTGAAACGTTGCTAGTGCATTCTTAAGTCCGTCAGGCATAACATTGCACTGGTAGGTACTCCCGTCCACAACAAAACCACATACCTCTTTAGCACGCTCGGACAAAGTTACAAGCAACGACCACTCACGACATTCCTTATCCCTCAGACCCTTCGTCCACACGTAATCCAGCTCTGCTTGCACCACAGGCTGTCGAGCAGGATTTATACGGTAGGGAATTAAACTGAGCCTTGCACTATCTCCAGCCTGCATGTCGGATTCTACCCCGTACATCAGGCCTGGAGAAGCAACAAACATGCGAAAGTACTGCCATAGCCTAGTAAATAACTGCCTTGCACTGTCTCCACGAACAACATGCCTAGTGCCCTCCCACAACCCAGCCGAGACCGCAGCTTCTAACCTGTAGTCTCCCTCCTTCTCCACCTTCGTCCCTAGAACAGCCAGGTCAGAGACCTGAGAGGGACAATCAGTACCACCTGTGCAGTCACTCCCACAGTTCATTATTGCTAAGGCTTCCCCGCCGATACCGTACATGCGCACCCCCGCATTCCTTGTGACGACATCTGCCTGTGCAGCATCACCGCTTTCAGCGACATGGCCAGATACAGTCGGTCTATGGTAGGGCTGTTGCATTAGACTAGAGCAGCATTGGGAGGCTATGCGACGACCGGGCACTGCGATACCACAGCCGACCTTACCAATCTGCTCAATGTCCTCCTTTTGACCACCACCCTTGGCAGCCATGGGTCGATCCTGACCTGGCAACCATGCCAAAGCCTCATCGCCCACCTTGAACCACCGAAACAACGAGGCTAACGGTCTTTCAACATTCACGTGACCTGCCCGTGGAACATCTTGCACCGCCCGAGTTGTGAGACTCAGGGGCTCGGCACGACCAGTGGGGTATGAACCGAGCTGGTGCTGGAGTGCTGCACACTGCTGCTCAGGCAGGTGCTCTAGCGCTTCCACAGCCACCAGACTCGTGTCCCCCGCCCACGGCTCCGCCGAGACATAACAATCCCTACTCTCCTCCACCTGTGCCCTACTGCCCCCCTCTCCTTCTCCACCTTGGCCGCGGCAGACCAACGCAGGGACAGTAGGCTGCTCAGGTGGTTGCCTCACAAACTCCTCCAACAGGTTCACATGACATGCTTCCCCGTCCTCGTGTTTAATCTCGACAGCACCATTACAACACTTCTGAACTTCCGGATCCTCCAACTGCAGTTTACAAATATCTGAGGGAACCAACTTGTCTAGATGCTTCTGAAGCAACCCAAGTCCTTCCCCAATATCAAACTGAGCAACCCTTTCTTCTCTCCGTGTGCAACGTTGCTGCCTCGGAGTCTCTTCCAGCCCTACCTCCTCACTAGCTGTGACAGGTCCTGGGGCCTCTCCAGACTCTAACATAGGTGCCAATACTGAATCACCCAGGAGAGCCGCCGAGTCAAAACTCTTAAAACCAACTCCAGCTTTAGCCTCCTCCTGTTGATCGTTCCTCTGCTGGTCTGAAGACGGAGGACTAGGCTGTGACACTTTAGCTGCCCGAGCTCGGGTGACAACACACGCCATGGGTTGTGTCTGGCACCGCTCGACCCACTCTTGCTCTTCCCCACTCACGTCGGCCGGCCTCCCGGCAACGACTAAGGGTAGAACCTCAGAAGCGGGCATTGCAAAGTCGTTGCCGAGAAGAAGGTCGACGCCCTCCACTGGCAGTTTCTCCACAATCCCGACATCCAATTCACGTGCCACACCATCCACCTCCAACTCCAACCGCACCAGCGGGTATGACCGAGTTGCATTAATACCCTGCACCACTACCACCCGAGCCGCATTTATAGGGTAGCCAGTCAAGTTATTCATCAGAGTCTGGGAAGCACCTGTATCACGCAAGACCTCTACTCCATGCTTGCGCCCCGCCCACATCACGCAACCCCGTCCTCTATGGTCGCAAAAAACATCCTGAGCAGGGTTCGAGCCTCCCAGGTGCTTCTGCATTGGCTGTGCCTCAGCCTCTGACGAACTGCCCCGGGCAAACTCAGAAAACTTCGGAGACACACCAATGTTGCAGGCCAAAGACACAGCTGCTGTAGGTGGTTTGCTAGGACAGACTCTTGCAAAGTGCCCCTTTTCATGACAATGATAACACTCCAACTCCCCTCTGGGCTTCCCTTGGTACTGGGAAGGGCCCGGCCCCTTCTTAAATGGGACGGTGCTAGTCTTGTGGTCAGTCTTGGTATCATAGCTCTTGTACTTGTTTGCATAATGTATATCACTAACTCGGGGGGGTGGGGCGTCACGCCCCTTGTTACCTGCCTCACTACGCTGGGCAGACCCGCACCCACGAATTAGTGATAGCCGGAGGTCAGCCATCTCAGCTGCCTCCTGTAGAGTTTTAGGGTTCTTTTCTTTAATAGTTAAAGTCATATCTGCACCAGTACACTTATAAAACTGCTCGAGCAGAACCAGCTCAGTCAACTGTTCGGCCGTCTCAGCTTTCTCAGAACGTGTCCAGTTTGTAAGTGCATCTTTTAAGTCCCGGGCATGTTCAAGAAAGGTCGCCTCCCTAGTCTTTGTAACACCCCGAAACTTCAATCGATATGTTTCTGGTTGCAACTCGTATGCCCGTAGGACAGCTCTCTTCAATTCTGGGTAGTCAATGCAAGACTCTAAAGGCAGTGCATCATAAGCCTTCAGACCCTTACCCGTAAGTCTTGAGGAGACCAGAGCTGCCCACTTCTCTTCAGGCCAATTATGCTCCCTACACTTCTTCTCAAAACGATTAAAAAATTCTGTGACTTCAGTTTCACTAAATGCCGGCACCAACTTGACTAAGTGGGACAAGGACTGTTCTCTTACTTGGCCCTCACGGCCCATCCGAATCCCTGTCGACTCTGCACGAGTCTTATCTAAATCTATTTGAGCACAATATTTCTCTGAGTCGTACCTAAGCTCAGCCTCGTGCCTCCTAGTCTCATTCTCCTGCCTCCTAGACTCAGCCTCAATCTCCTTCTCCTGCTTCCTAGACTCAGCCTCAATTTTAGCAAGCTCAAGTCTAAATATCATATCTGGAGACAGGCAGGAAGAGGGAGCTGCCACTACTGAAGGAGGGGGGGCAAGAACTGGGGAACCACCATACGCACCGCCCGAGGGCACTTCAATCTTCCAATTCTCATCCCTCTGTGGGAGAGTGCTAACCTCCGGCAACTGAGTGGACGGCACTGTGGGAGTCGAGTGAGAGGGGATCTGGGGAGGAACCCCCCCAAACGCCCTCTCCTCCGAAACCCCATGTCGCCCACGCAACACCCAGGAAATCAGCTCCCCCTTGGACATCCCTCCTACATTGGATCTGCCCAAAACCTTGGCTATCAGGTGCAAGCCATAAATATCCACCCCCGTCAGCCTCCCCTCCGTCACATGGTACTGCTTACTCACAAAAAGTCTAGCATCCTCCTCACTAGTTACTAACGGCACCTCCTCAAATGGCATCTCTCGCTCCTCGTCAATACTAGGGCACGACATACTGAAGTTCACAAAAAATTCTCGAGACAAAAGTGTTAAACTCCCTTATGTAAGCACTAATTACTAAATTAACTGGAGTCTCTTAAATGCTCTCCTAATTGCCTTACAAAAAAAAAATATTCTTCAATATGTACGCTAAAGTACGAACAAACAAATGTTGTACAACTCTTCAAAAAATTATACTGTTCACAAAATCCTAAGCAAGGTCGCCATTTGTTACGATCGGGCACTCGGGTACACTAGGGCTCTTACACAGGACTCGAGTATGGCTCGCTGCCACAACGGAAACACACGATCCCAACCCCAGAGTACTGCCAGCCGAACAAAAAACGCCACTACCCTCCAGAGTTCTATCTGCTATAACGGGGTATACAAGAACTCGGTACTAGCGTTTCACACAACAGACTAATAACAAGACGGGAGTTATCTAGTCTGGTCAACAATCAAACAAAGAAGAAAGTACTACAACACTAAAGAATAGTGTTGGCCGAAGCCGAAGTAATCCACCCTTGAACTAAGAACTTAAGAAGTCCTCCACCCTCTACTTCGGATCGGCACTATTACGTTACGTTAAACAATAGTCCTCGAGCATCAAGCAAGGAATCTTCTGATAAGTTAGATGCTTCTCGAATACTCATAAGAAGTAAGTATCGGATTTTGAACAGCAATTTAATGAATAACTCACTGGTAATTAAAGGCTTTAAATTGACATAAGAAGAATTATAAGAATAAGCAATAGGATATGGCAAACATTAAGAAGAAGTACTCCGACAATGCACTGGCAATAGCCTACTAAGATTGTGCTCGTGGGCCACTAATCTCTGAAGTAGCTAAGCGTGCCACACATGAAATCAATAGTGCATAAACAATAATATACATAAGGAGAAGCTTCAATACTATGCTGTATCTGCTGGTCGAGCAAAGTCTAGCTGGGATACATAAGGTTAAGAGACAATGGCTGAGCAAGCGGCTCGTAGCCTAGCGAGGTCCTTAAGACTGTGCGGCCAAATTACGTTAATTGACGGGATGCTCTCTTGAGAGATCCAGATCACTAGTATCTGGTTCTCTCCTGGCGATCCTCTCAAAGTCAAGCAAATGAGATAGCACAGTGTTGGGTGGCATAGGCAAAAGCCCTCACTCGCAACACAGTGCTAAACTCCCACGGTACACAGTCAGAAAGACCACCTAGGCGTTCCACGTCTCCGTTGCAATTGTACTGGTTCAACCGCAACCTAGTACTCATAGGAAATCACAACTCAGAAACCCTATCCCAGTCTAGCATTGCCTAAACCAGCAGAAAACAGGAACATGAATAATCGCACACAGGGAAATGCATATACGAGTGCAACAAACATCAATCAATCCTATTCTAGTTAACCCTTCCAAAAATAGGCTATCTAACAGGCACTTATCTCGTGAGAACTCAAGCGATAATACTTTGGCTGACTAAATCTGCACCAAAGGGGTCATTGGTTAAAAAGGGACGAGAAGAGAAGAAGATAGGCTGTTCAGAGAGTAGAGAAAGTTCACATCAGTCGGAAGAATATGGATAGTTGCAAGGGATATGAGAAGTCGCTCTGCCTGATGAGTTCTAAAGAATTGTGGCGAGGACCTCTCCTTTTTATACTCGGCCCTCTAGTGAGCATATCGCCAACTACTAAGGACCGCCCACTAGCAATCGTTACGTAATATTCTCTCTCAATCTGGGATCGACAAAGGATTTCCCACGCGCTGAGAGGGAGGAGGGAGGAAGGAGGGAGGCCTACCTACCTCGTGGCGCGCTCACGGGCCGTCGTTACGTAACTCTCTCTCTTCTCCTCATCATTACATATAAGTCCCACACACAATACTTATAACTAATGATATAAAATAGAACTCGTTGACTCAGATGAAAACAAAATACATATTTATAATACTTATAGTACAACGGTTCACATAAACTAAGTTAGGAAACTCTACACAGACTACAGCCAAAGTTCCTGCCCTGACGATCCTAGCGAGAGTGGGGCCTGACTGGGCGTTCTGTACAGCATGCTCATACTCGACATGCGTCACAGGAGCTAAAATCACCCTAAAAACTAGGCTAGTTAAGATTGAATTGACAAAATAATATTTTCTCAAAAAATATTTTCTGAGATTGTACACTAAAGTGAATTGGTCTTGTATAGTGGAGACACGAAACGGGATTTAGAGCCTCTATAACTAGGCTATCTACCCGACATGTAGACATATAATGGAGCTAAAATCCCCCTAAAAACTAGGCTAGTTAAGATTGAATTGACAAAATAATATATTCTCAAAAAATATTTTCTGAGATTGTACACTAACGTGAATTGGTCTTGTATAGTGGAGACATAAAACGGGATTTAGAGCCCCTATAACTAGGCTATCTACACGAGACGTAGACATATAATAGAGCTAAAATCACCCTAAAAACTAGGCTAGTTAAGATTGAATTGACAAAATAATATTTTCTCAAAACATATTTTCTGAGATTGTACACTAAAGTGAATTGGTCTTGTATAGTGGAGACACGAAACAGGATTTAGAGCCTCTATAACTAGGCTATCTACAGGAGTCGTAGACATATAATAGAGCTAAAAAAAAACTAAAACTAGGCTAGTTAAGATTGAATTGACAACAAAATATATTCTCAATTTTTTTTTCTGAGATTGTACACTAAAGTGAATTGGTCTTGTATAGTGGAGACATAAAACAGGATTTACAGCCCCTATAGCTAGCCTATCTACACGAGATGTAGACATATACTGGAGCTAAAATCCCCCTAAAAACTAGGCTAGTTAAGATTGAATTGACAAAATAATATTTTCTCAAAACATATTTTCTGTGATTGTACACTAAAGTGAATTGGTCTTGTATAGTGGAGACATATAACGGGATTTAGAGCCCCTATAACTACGCTATCTACACGAGACGTAGACAAAAAACGGAGCTAAAATCCCCCTTAAAACTAGGCTAGTTAAGATTTAATTGACAAAATAATATTTTCTCAAAAAATATTTTCTGAGATTGTACACTAAAGTGAATTGGTCTTGTATAGTGGAGACATAAAATGGGATTTAGAGCCCCTATAACTAGGCTATCTACACGAGATGTAGACATATAATGGAGCTAAAAATCACCCTAAAATCTAGGCTAGTTAAGATTGAATTGACAAAATAATATTTTCTCAAAACATATTTTCTGAGATTGTACACTAAAGTGAATTGGTCTTGTATAGTGGAGATATAAAATGGGATTTAGAGCCCCTATAACTAGGCTATCTACATGAGATGTAGACATATAACAGAGCTAAAATCACCATAAAAACTAGGCTAGTTAAGATTGAATTGACAAAATAAATTTTCTCAAAAAATATTTTCTGAGATTGTACACTAAAACTGAATTGGTCTTGTATAGTGGAGACACGAAACGGGATTTAGAGCCCCTATAACTAGGCTATCTACACGAGATGTAGACATACAAAAGAGCTATAATCCCCCTAAAAACTAGGCTAGTTAAGATTGAATTGACAAAATAATATTTTCTCAAAAAATATTTTCTGAGATTGTACACTAAAGTGAATTGGTTTTGTATAGTGGAGACACGAAACGGGATTTAGAGCCTCTATAACTAGGCTATCTACACGAGATGTAGACATAAAATGGAGCTAAAATCCCCCTAAAAACTAGGCTAGTTAAGATTGAATTGACAAAATAGTATTTTCTCAAAAAATATTTTCTGAGATTGTACACTAAAGCGAATTGGTCTTGTATAGTGGAGACATAAATCAGGATTTAGAGCCCTTATAACTAGGCTATCTACACGAGACGTAGACATATAATAGAGCTAAAATCACCCTAAAAACTAGGCTAGTTAAGATTGAATTGACAAAATAATATTTTCTCAAAAAATATTTTCTGAGATTGTACACTAAAGTGAATTGGTCTTGTATAGTGGAGATATAAAACGGGATTTAGAGCCCCTATAACTAGGCTATCTACACGAGATGTAAACATAAAACGGAGCTAAAATCACCCTAAAATCTAGGCTAGTTAAGATTGAATTGACAAAATATTATTTTCTCAAAAAAATATTTTCTGAGATTGTACACTAAAGTGAATTGGTCTTGTATAGTGGAGACATAAAATGGGATTTAGAGCCCCTATAACTAGGCTATCTACACGAGACTTAGACATATAACGGAGCAAAAATCACCCTAAAAACTAGGCTAGTTAAGATTGAATTGACAAAATAATATTTTCTCAAAAAAATATTTTCTGAGATTGTACACTAAAGTGAATTGGTCTTGAATAGTGGAGACATAAAACGGGATTTAGAGCCCCTATAACTAGGCTATCTACACGAGATGTAAACATATAACGGAGCAAAAATCACCCTAAAAACTAGGCTAGTTAAGATTGAATTGACAAAATAATATTTTCTCAAAAAAATATTTTCAGAGATTGAACACTAAAGTGAATTGGTCTTGTATAGTGGAGACATAAAACGGGATTTAGAGCCCCTATAACTAGGCTATCTACATGAGTCGTAGACATATAATAGAGCTAAAAAAAAACTAAAACTAGGCTAGTTAAGATTGAATTGACAAAATAATATTTTCTCAAAAATATTTTCTGAGATTGTACACTAACGTGAATTGGTCTTGTATAGTGGAGACATAAAACGTGATTTAGAGCCCCAATAACTAGGCTATCTACACGAGACGTAGACATATAATGGAGCTAAAATCCCCCTAAAAACTAGGCTAGTTAAGATTGAATTGACAACAAAATATATTCTCAATTTTTTTTCTGAGATTGTACACTAAAGTGAATTGGTCTTGTATAGTGGAGACATAAAACAGGATTTACAGCCCCTATAGCTAGCCTATCTACACGAGATGTAGACATATACTGGAGCTAAAATCCCCTAAAACTAGGCTAGTTAAGATTGAATTGACAAAATAATTTTTTCTCAAAACATATTTTCTGAGATTGTACACTAAAGTGAATTGGTCTTGTATAGTTGAGACATATAACAGGATTTAGAGCCCCTATAACTACGCTATCTACACGAGACGTAGACAAAAAACGGAGCTAAAATCCCCCTTAAAACTAGGCTAGTTAAGATTTAATTGACAAAATAATATATTCTCAAAAATATTTTCTGAGATTGTACACTAAAGTGAATTGGTCTTGTATAGTGGAGACATAAAATGGGATTTAGAGCCCCTATAACTAGGCTATCTACACGAGACTTAGACATATAACGGAGCAAAAATCACCCTAAAAACTAGGCTAGTTAAGATTGAATTGACAAAATAATATTTTCTCAAAAAAATATTTTCTGAGATTGTACACTAAAGTGAATTGGTCTTGAATAGTGGAGACATAAAACGGGATTTAGAGCCCCTATAACTAGGCTATCTACACGAGATGTAGACATATAACGGAGCAAAAATCACCCTAAAAACTAGGCTAGTTAACCCTCCAACCCCGGGTGGTACACATGTGTACCATTATGTTTTGCCCCCAGGAACCCGGGTGGTACAACATTGTACCATTGCTTGAAAGCCTGTGAGCTTCGTGTGCGAGGCGTCGGTCCGACGCATGTAAACAACAGCCGGCTGGACCGACGCTCCGCATCTCCGGCCACAAGAAGGAGAGCGTCGCTTGTTCGTGTGTGCCTGTATGTTGTTGTTCAGTATCGAAAAATGGTGTAAAGTGGCTGGTTTGGCCATAAAGTTATCTCCAATGAAATCATCATCACAGCTCACCCAGTTGACTTAGAGAGCTCTACTTAATGCCATTTTACAGGTAAATAACACAGCTACGCTTGGGGATGCGCGGGAATGCGGGAAGCAGTCTGATTAACGAATATACGGTAGCCTAGCCTAGACGTTTTTTCGGCCAAAACACCCGGGTTTCGAGGAATATATATATAATACATAACCGGGGTTGGAGGGTTAAGATTGAATTGACAAAATAATATTTTCTCAAAAAAATATTTTCAGAGATTGAACACTAAAGTGAATTGGTCTTGTATAGTGGAGACACGAAACGGGATTTAGAGCCCCTATAACTAGGCTATCTACACGAGACGTAGACATATAACGGAGCTAAAATCACCCTAAAAACTAGGCTAGTTAAGATTGAATTGACAAAATAATATTTTCTCAAAAAACAAAATTCTGAGATTGCCCACTAAAGTGAATTGGTCTTGTATAGTGGAGACACGAAACGGGATTTAGAGCCCCTATACCTAGGCTATCTACACGAGACGCAGACATATAACGGAGCTAAAATCACCCTAAAAACTAGGCTAGTTAAGTTTGAATTGACAAAATAATATTTTCTCAAAAAAAAAAATTCTGAGATTGTACACTAAAGTGAATTGGTCTTGTATAGTGGAGACACGAAACGGGAGTTAGAGCCCATATAACTAGGCTATCTACACGAGATGTAGACATATAATGAAGCTAAAATCCCCCTAAAAACTAGGCTAGTTAAGATTGAATTGACAAAATATATTTTCTCAAAAAAAAAAATCTGAGATTGTACACTAACGTGAATTGGTCTTGTATAGTGGAGACATAAAACGGGATTTAGAGCCCCTATAACTAGGCTATCTACATGAGTCGTAGACATATAATAGAGCTAAAACAAAACTAAAACTAGGCTAGTTAAGATTGAATTGACAAAATAATATTTTCTCAAAAAATATTTTCTGAGATTGTACACTAACGTGAATTGGTCTTGTATAGTGGAGACATAAAACGTGATTTAGAGCCCCAATAACTAGGCTATCTACACGAGACGTAGACATATAATGGAGCTAAAATCCCCCTAAAAACTAGGCTAGTTAAGATTGAATTGACAACAAAATATATTCTCAATTTTTTTTTCTGAGATTGTACACTAAAGTGAATTGGTCTTGTATAGTGGAGACATAAAACAGGATTTACAGCCCCTATAGCTAGCCTATCTACACGAGATGTAGACATATACTGGAGCTAAAATCCCCCTAAAAACTAGGCTAGTTAAGATTGAATTGACAAAATAATTTTTTCTCAAAACATATTTTCTGAGATTGTACACTAAAGTGAATTGGTCTTGTATAGTGGAGACATATAACAGGATTTAGAGCCCCTATAACTACGCTATCTACACGAGACGTAGACAAAAAACGGAGCTAAAATCCCCCTTAAAACTAGGCTAGTTAAGATTTAATTGACAAAATAATATATTCTCAAAAAATATTTTCTGAGATTGTACACTAAAGTGAATTGGTCTTGTATAGTGGAGACATAAAATGGGATTTAGAGCCCCTATAACTAGGCTATCTACACGAGACTTAGACATATAACGGAGCAAAAATCACCCTAAAAACTAGGCTAGTTAAGATTGAATTGACAAAATAATATTTTCTCAAAAAAATATTTTCTGAGATTGTACACTAAAGTGAATTGGTCTTGAATAGTGGAGACATAAAACGGGATTTAGAGCCCCTATAACTAGGCTATCTACACGAGATGTAGACATATAACGGAGCAAAAATCACCCTAAAAACTAGGCTAGTTAAGATTGAATTGACAAAATAATATTTTCTCAAAAAAATATTTTCAGAGATTGAACACTAAAGTGAATTGGTCTTGTATAGTGGAGACACGAAACGGGATTTAGAGCCCCTATAACTAGGCTATCTACACGAGACGTAGACATATAACGGAGCTAAAATCACCCTAAAAACTAGGCTAGTTAAGATTGAATTGACAAAATAATATTTTCTCAAGAAACAAAATTCTGAGATTGCCCACTAAAGTGAATTGGTCTTGTATAGTGGAGACACGAAACGGGATTTAGAGCCCCTATACCTAGGCTATCTACACGAGACGCAGACATATAACGGAGCTAAAATCACCCTAAAAACTAGGCTAGTTAAGTTTGAATTGACAAAATAATATTTTCTCAAAAAAAAAAATTCTGAGATTGTACACTAAAGTGAATTGGTCTTGTATAGTGGAGACACGAAACGGGAGTTAGAGCCCATATAACTAGGCTATCTATACGAGATGTAGACATATAATGAAGCTAAAATCCCCCTAAAAACTAGGCTAGTTAAGATTGAATTGACAAAATATATTTTCTCAAAAAAAAAATTCTGAGATTGTACACTAAAGTGAATAGGTCTTGTGTAGTGGAGACACGAAACGGGATTTAGAGCCCCTATAACTAGGCTATCTACACGAGATGTAGACATATAACAGAGCTAAAATCCCCCTAAAAACTAGGCTAGTTAAGATTGAATTGACAAAATAATATTTTCTCAAAAAATATTTTCTGAGATTGTACACTAAAGTGAATTGGTCTTGTATAGTGGAGACACGAAACGGGATTTAGAGCCTCTATAACTAGGCTATCTACCCGACATGTAGACATATAATGGAGCTAAAATCCCCCTAAAAACTAGGCTAGTTAAGATTGAATTGACAAAATAATATTTTCTCAAAAAATATTTTCTGAGATTGTACACTAACGTGAATTGGTCTTGTATAGTGGAGACATAAAACGGGATTTAGAGCCCCTATAACTAGGCTATCTACACGAGACGTAGACATATAATAGAGCTAAAATCACCCTAAAAACTAGGCTAGTTAAGATTGAATTGACAAAATAATATTTTCTCAAAACATATTTTCTGAGATTGTACACTAAAGTGAATTGGTCTTGTATAGTGGAGACACGAAACGGGATTTAGAGCCTCTATAACTAGGCTATCTACATGAGTCGTAGACATATAATAGAGCTAAACAAAACTAAAACTAGGCTAGTTAAGATTGAATTGACAAAATAATATTTTCTCAAAAAATATTTTCTGAGATTGTACACTAACGTGAATTGGTCTTGTATAGTGGAGACATAAAACGGGTTTTAGAGCCCCTATAACTAGGCTATCTACACGAGACGTAGACATATAATGGAGCTAAAATCCCCCTAAAAACTAGGCTAGTTAAGATTGAATTGACAACAAAATATATTCTCAATTTTTGTTCTGAGATTGTACACTAAAGTGAATTGGTCTTGTATAGTGGAGACATAAAACAGGATTTACAGCCCCTATAGCTAGCCTATCTACACGAGATGTAGACATATACTGGAGCTAAAATCCCCCTAAAAACTAGGCTAGTTAAGATTGAATTGACAAAATAATATGTTCTCAAAACATATTTTCTGAGATTGTACACTAAAGTGAATTGGTCTTGTATAGAGTGGAGACATATAACGGGATTTAGAGCCCCTATAACTACGCTATCTACACGAGACGTAGACAAAAAACGGAGCTAAAATCCCCCTTAAAACTAGGCTAGTTAAGATTTAATTGACAAAATAATATTTTCTCAAAAAATATTTTCTGAGATTGTACACTAAAGTGAATTGGTCTTGTATAGTGGAGATATAAAACGGGATTTAGAGCCCCTATAACTAGGCTATCTACATGAGATGTAGACATATAACGGAGCTAAAATCACCCTAAAAACTAGGCTAGTTAAGATTGAATTGACAAAATAATATTTTCCTCAAAAAATATTTTCTGAGATTGTACACTAAAGTGAATTGGTCTTGTATACTGGAGACACGAAACGGGATTTAGAGCCCCTATAACTAGGCTATCTACACGAGATGTAGACATATAATGGAGCTAAAAATCACCCTAAAATCTAGGCTAGTTAAGATTGAATTGACAAAATAATATTTTCTCAAAAAATATTTTCTGAGATTGTACACTAAAGTGAATTGGTCTTGTATAGTGGAGACACGAAACAGGATTTAGAGCCTCTATAACTAGGCTATCTACATGAGTCGTAGACATATAATAGAGCTAAAAAAAACTAAAACTAGGCTAGTTAAGATTGAATTGACAAAATAATATTTTCTCAAAAAATATTTTCTGAGATTGTACACTAACGTGAATTGGTCTTGTATAGTGGAGACATAAAACGTGATTTAGAGCCCCTATAACTAGGCTATCTACACGAGACGTAGACATATAATGGAGCTATAATCCCCCTAAAAACTAGGCTAGTTAAGATTGAATTGACAAAATAATATTTTCTCAAAAAATATTTTCTGAGATTGTACACTAAAGTGAATTGGATTTGTATAGTGGAGACACGAAACGGGATTTAGAGTCTCTATAACTAGGCTATCTACACGAGATGTAGACATAAAATGGAGCAAAAATCCCCCTAAAAACTAGGCTAGTTAAGATTGAATTGACAAAATAATATTTTCTCAAAAAATATTTTCTGAGATTGTACACTAAAGCGAATTGGTCTTGTATAGTGGAGACATAAACCAGGATTTAGAGCCCCTATAACTAGCCTATCTACACGAGATGTAGAGATATAATGGAGCTAAAATCACCCTAAAAACTAGGCTAGTTAAGATTGAATTGACAAAATAATATTTTCTCAAAAAATATTTTCTGAGATTGTACACTAAAGTGAATTGGTCTTGTATAGTGGAGACATAAAACAGGATTTAGAGCCCTTATAACTAGGCTATCTACACGAGACGTAGATATATAATAGAGCTAAAATCACCCTAAAAACTAGGCTAGTTAAGATTGAATTGACAAAATAATATTTTCTCAAAAAATATTTTCTGAGATTGTACACTAAAGTGAATTGGTCTTGTATAGTGGAGACACAAAACGGGATTTATAGCCTCTATAACTAGGCTATCTACATGATACGTAGACAAATAACGGAGCTAAAATCACCTTAAAAACTAGGCAAGTTAAGATTGAATTGACAAAATAATATTTTCTCAAAAAATATTTTCTGAGATTGTACACTAAAGTGAATTGGTCTTGTATAGTGGAGACATAAAACGGGATTTAGAGCCCCTATAACTAGGCTATCTACACGAGATGTAAAAATAAAACGGAGCTAAAATCACCCTAAAAACTAGGCTAGTTAAGATTGAATTGACAAAATAATATTTTCTCAAAAAAATATTTTCTGAGATTGTACACTAAAGTAAATTGGTCTTGCATAGTGGAGACATAAAATGGGATTTAGAGCCCCTATAACTAGGCTATCTACACGAGACATAGATATATAACGGAGCTAAAATCACCCTAAAAACTAGGCAAGTTAAGATTGAGTTGACAAAATAATATTTTCTCAAAAAAATATTTTCTGAGATTGTACACTAAAGTGAATTGGTCTTGAATAGTGGAGACATAAAACGGGATTTAGAGCCCCTATAACTAGGCTATCTACACAAGACGTAGACATATAACGGAGCTAAAATCACCCTAAAAACTAGGCTAGTTAAGATTGAATTGACAAAATAATATTTTTTCAATTTTTTGTTTTCAGAGATTGAACACTAAAGTGAATTGGTCTTGTATAGTGGAGACGAAACGGGATTTAGAGCCCCTATAACTAGGCTATCTACACGAGACGTAGACATATAACGGAGCTAAAATCACCCTAAAAACTAGGCTAGTTAAGATTGAATTGACAAAATAATATTTTCTCAAAAAACAAAATTCTGAGATTACCCACTAAAGTGAATTGGTCTTGTATAGTGGAGACACGAAACGTAATTTAGAGCCCCTATAACTAGGCTATCTACACGAGATGTAGACATATAATGGAGCTAAAATCACCCTAAAAACTAGGCTAGTTAAGATTTAATTGACAAAATAATATTTTTTCAATTTTTTTTTTCAGAGATTGAACACTAAAGTGAATTGGTCTTGTATATTGGAGACACGAAACGGGATTTAGAGCCCCTATAACTAGGCTATCTACACGAGATGTAGACATATAACAGAGCTAAAATCACCCTAAAAACTAGGCTAGTTAAGATTGAATTGACAAAATAATATTTCTCAAAAAATATTTTCAGAGATTGTACACTAAAGTGAATTGGTCTTGTATAGTGGAGACACGAAACGTAATTTAGAGCCCCTATAACTAGGCTATCTACACGAGATGTAGACATATAACGGAGCTAAAATCACCCTAAAAACTAGGCTAGTTAAGATTGAATTGACAAAATAATATTTTCTCAAAAAAATATTTTCTGAGATTGTACACTAAAGTGAATTGGTCTTGTATAGTGGAGACACGAAACGGGATTTAGAGCCCCTATAACTAGGCTATCTACACGAGATGTAGACATATAACGGAGCTAAAAATCACCCTAAAAACTAGGCTAGTTAAGATTGAATTGACAAAATAATATTTTCTCAAAAAATATTTTCTGAGATTGTACACTAAAGTTAATTGGTCTTGTATAGTGGAGCCACGAAACAGGATTTAGAGCCCCTATAACTAGGCTATATACACGAGACGTAGACATATAATAGAGCTAAAATCACCCTAAAAACTAGGCTAGTTAAGATTGAATTGACAAAATAATATTTTCTCAAAAAATATTTTCTGAGATTGTACACTAAGGTGAATTGGTCTTGTATAGTGGAGACATAAAACAGGATTTAGAGTCCCTATAACTAGGTTATCTACACGAGACGTAGACATATAATAGAGCTAAAATCACCCTAAAAACCAGGCTAGTTAAGATTGAATTGACAAAATAATATTTTCTCAAAAAATATTTTCTGAGATTGTACACTAAAGTGAATTGATCTTGTATAGTGGAGACATAAAACAGGATTTAGAGCCCCTATAATTAGGCTATCTACACGAGACGTAGACATATAATAGAGCTAAAATCACCCTAAAAACTAGGCTAGTTAAGATTGAATTGTCAAAATAATATTTTCTCAAAAAATATTTTCTGAGATTGTACACTAAAGTGAATTGGTCTTGTATAGTGGAGACACGAAACAGGATTTAGAGCCTCTATAACTAGGCTATCTACATGAGACGTAGACATATAATAGAGCTAAAAAAAAAAAAATAGGCTAGTTAAGATTGAATTGACAAAATAATATGTTCTCAAAAAATATTTTCTGAGATTGTACACTAAAGTGAATTGGTCTTGTATAGTGGAGACACGAAACAGGATTTAGAGCCTCTATAACTAGGCTATCTACATGAGACGTAGACATATGATAGAGCTATAAAAAAAAACTAAAACTAGGCTAGTTAAGATTGAATTGACAAAATAATATTTTCTCAAAAAATATTTTCTGAGATTGTACACTAACGTGAATTGGTCTTGTATAGTGGAGACATAAAACGGGAATTAGAGCCTCTATAACTAGGCTATCTACACGAGACGTAGACATATAATGGAGCTAAAATCCCCCTAAAAACAAGGCTAGTTAAGATTGAATTGACAACAAAATATATTCTCAATTTTTTTTTTCTGAGATTGTACACTAAAGTGAATTGGTCTTGTATAGTGGAGACATAAAACAGGATTTACAGCCCCTATAGCTAGCCTATCTACACGAGATGTAGACATATACTGGAGCTAAAATCCCCCTAAAAACTAGGCTAGTTAAGATTGAATTGACAAAATAATATTTTCTCAAAACATATTTTCTGAGATTGTACACTAAAGTGAATTGGTTTTGTATAGTGGAGACACGAAACGGGATTTAGAGCCTCTATAACTAGGCTATCTACACGAGATCTAGACATATAATGGAGCTATAATCCCCCTAAAAACTAGTTTAGTTAAGATTGAATTGACAAAATAATATTTTCTCAAAAAATATTTTCTGAGATTGTACACTAAAGCGAATTGGTCTTGTATAGTGGAGACATAAAACAGGATTTAGAGCCCCTATAACTAGCCTATCTACACGAGATGTAGACATATAATGGAGCTAAAATCACCCTAAAAACTAGGCTAGTTAAGATTGAATTGACAAAATAATATTTTCTCAAAAAATATTTTCTGAGATTGTACAATAAAGTGAATTGGTCTTGTATAGTGGAGACAAAAACAGGATTTAGAGCCTCTATAACTAGGCTATCTACACGAGACGTAGACATATAATAGAGCTAAAATAACCCTAAAAACTAGGCTAGTTAAGATTGAATTGACAAAATAATATTTTCTCAAAAAAACATTTTCTGATATTGTACACTAAAGTGAATTGGTCTTGTATAGTGCAGACATAAAACGGGATTTAGAGCCCCTATAACTAGGCTATCTACACGAGACGTAGACATATAATAGAGCTAAAATCACCCTAAAAACTAGGCTAGTTAAGATTGAATTGACAAAATAATATTTTCTCAAAAAATATTTTCTGAGATTGTACACTAAAGCGAATTGGTCTTGTATAGTGGAGACATAAAACAGGATTTAGAGCCCCTATAACTAGCCTATCTACACGAGATGTAGACATATAATGGAGCTAAAATCACCCTAAAAACTAGGCTAGTTAAGATTGAATTGACAAAATAATATTTTCTCAAAACATATTTTCTGAGATTGTACACTAAAGTGAATTGGTCTTGTATAGTGGAGACATATAACGGGATTTAGAGCCCCTATAACTAGGCTATCTACACGAGACGTAGACAAAAAACGGAGCTAAAATCCCCCTTAAAACTAGGCTAGTTAAGATTGAATTGACAAAATAATATTTTCTCAAAAAATATTTTCTGAGATTGTACACTAAAGTGAATTGGTCTTGTATAGTGGAGATATAAAACGGGATTTAGAGCCCCTATAACTAGGCTATCTACATGAGATGTAGACATATAACGGAGCTAAAATCACCATAAAAACTAGGCTAGTTAAGATTGAATTGACAAAATAATATTTTCTCAAAAAATATTTTCTGAGATTGTACACTAAAGTGAATTGGTCTTGTATACTGGAGACACGAAACGGGATTTAGAGCCCCTATAACTAGGCTATCTACACGAGATGTAGACATATAATGGAGCTAAAAATCACCCTAAAATCTAGGCTAGTTAAGATTGAATTGACAAAATAATATTTTCTCAAAACATATTTTCTGAGATTGTACACTAAAGTGAATTGGTCTTGTATACTGGAGACACGAAACGGGATTTAGAGCCCCTATAACTAGGCTATCTACACGAGATGTAGACATACAAAAGAGCTATAATCCCCCTAAAAACTAGGCTAGTTAAGATTGAATTGACAAAATAATATTTTCTCAAAAAATATTTTCTGAGATTGTACACTGAAGTGAATTGGTTTTGTATAGTGGAGACACGAAACGGGATTTAGAGCCTCTATAACTAGGCTATCTACACGAGATGTAGACATAAAATGGAGCTAAAATCCCCCTAAAAACTAGGCTAGTTAAGATTGAATTGACAAAATAATATTTTCTCAAAAAATATTTTCTGAGATTGTACACTAAAGCGAATTGGTCTTGTATAGTGGAGACATAAATCAGGATTTAGAGCCCTTATAACTAGGCTATCTACACGAGACGTAGACATATAATAGAGCTAAAATCACCCTAAAAACTAGGCTAGTTAAGATTGAATTGACAAAATAATATTTTCTCAAAAAATATTTTCTGAGATTGTACATTAAAGTGAATTGGTCTTGTATAGTGGAGACACAAAACGGGATTTAGAGCCTCTATAACTAGGCTATCTACATGATACGTAGACAAATAACGGAGCTAAAATCACCCTAAAAACTAGGCTAGTTAAGATTGAATTGACAAAATAATATTTTCTCAAAAAATATTTTCTGAGATTGTACACAAAAGTGAATTGGTCTTGTATAGTGGAGACATAAAACGGGATTTAGAGCCCCTATAACTAGGCTATCTACACGAGATGTAAACATATAACGGAGCAAAAATCACCCTAAAAACTAGGCTAGTTAAGATTGAATTGACAAAATAATATTTTCTCAAAAAAATATTTTCTGAGATTGTACACTAAAGTGAATTGGTCTTGAATAGTGGAGACATAAAACGGGATTTAGAGCCCCTATAACTAGGCTATCTACACGAGATGTAGACATATAACGGAGCAAAAATCACCCTAAAAACTAGGCTAGTTAAGATTGAATTGACAAAATAATATTTTCTCAAAAAAATATTTTCAGAGATTGAACACTAAAGTGAATTGGTCTTGTATAGTGGAGACACGAAACGGGATTTAGAGCCCCTATAACTAGGCTATCTACACGAGACGTAGACATATAACGGAGCTAAAATCACCCTAAAAACTAGGCTAGTTAAGATTGAATTGACAAAATAATATTTTCTCAAAAAACAAAATTCTGAGATTGCCCACTAAAGTGAATTGGTCTTGTATAGTGGAGACACGAAACGGGATTTAGAGCCCCTATACCTAGGCTATCTACACGAGACGCAGACATATAACGGAGTGTTACGACCGGGCACTCGGGTACACTAGGGCTCTTACACAGGACTCGAGTATGGCTCGCTGCCACAACGGAAACACACGATCCCAACCCCAGAGTACTGCCAGCCGAACAAAAAACGCCACTACCCTCCAGAGTTCTATCTGCTATAACGGGGTATACAAGAACTCGGTACTAGCGTTTCACACAACAGACTAATAACAAGACGGGAGTTATCTAGTCTGGTCAACAATCAAACAAAGAAGAAAGTACTACAACACTAAAGAATAGTGTTGGCCGAAGCCGAAGTAATCCACCCTTGAACTAAGAACTTAAGAAGTCCTCCACCCTCTACTTCGGATCGGCACTATTACGTTACGTTAAACAATAGTCCTCGAGCATCAAGCAAGGAATCTTCTGATAAGTTAGATGCTTCTCGAATACTCATAAGAAGTAAGTATCGGATTTTGAACAGCAATTTAATGAATAACTCACTGGTAATTAAAGGCTTTAAATTGACATAAGAAGAATTATAAGAATAAGCAATAGGATATGGCAAACATTAAGAAGAAGTACTCCGACAATGCACTGGCAATAGCCTACTAAGATTGTGCTCGTGGGCCACTAATCTCTGAAGTAGCTAAGCGTGCCACACATGAAATCAATAGTGCATAAACAATAATATACATAAGGAGAAGCTTCAATACTATGCTGTATCTGCTGGTCGAGCAAAGTCTAGCTGGGATACATAAGGTTAAGAGACAATGGCTGAGCAAGCGGCTCGTAGCCTAGCGAGGTCCTTAAGACTGTGCGGCCAAATTACGTTAATTGACGGGATGCTCTCTTGAGAGATCCAGATCACTAGTATCTGGTTCTCTCCTGGCGATCCTCTCAAAGTCAAGCAAATGAGATAGCACAGTGTTGGGTGGCATAGGCAAAAGCCCTCACTCGCAACACAGTGCTAAACTCCCACGGTACACAGTCAGAAAGACCACCTAGGCGTTCCACGTCTCCGTTGCAATTGTACTGGTTCAACCGCAACCTAGTACTCATAGGAAATCACAACTCAGAAACCCTATCCCAGTCTAGCATTGCCTAAACCAGCAGAAAACAGGAACATGAATAATCGCACACAGGGAAATGCATATACGAGTGCAACAAACATCAATCAATCCTATTCTAGTTAACCCTTCCAAAAATAGGCTATCTAACAGGCACTTATCTCGTGAGAACTCAAGCGATAATACTTTGGCTGACTAAATCTGCACCAAAGGGGTCATTGGTTAAAAAGGGACGAGAAGAGAAGAAGATAGGCTGTTCAGAGAGTAGAGAAAGTTCACATCAGTCGGAAGAATATGGATAGTTGCAAGGGATATGAGAAGTCGCTCTGCCTGATGAGTTCTAAAGAATTGTGGCGAGGACCTCTCCTTTTTATACTCGGCCCTCTAGTGAGCATATCGCCAACTACTAAGGACCGCCCACTAGCAATCGTTACGTAATATTCTCTCTCAATCTGGGATCGACAAAGGATTTCCCACGCGCTGAGAGGGAGGAGGGAGGAGGGAGGGAGGCCTACCTACCTCGTGGCGCGCTCACGGGCCGTCGTTACGTAACTCTCTCTCTTCTCCTCATCATTACATATAAGTCCCACACACAATACTTATAACTAATGATATAAAATAGAACTCGTTGACTCAGATGAAAACAAAATACATATTTATAATACTTATAGTACAACGGCTCACATAAACTAAGTTAGGAAACTCTACACAGACTACAGCCAAAGTTCCTGCCCTGACGATCCTAGCGAGAGTGGGGCCTGACTGGGCGTTCTGTACAGCATGCTCATACTCGACATGCGTCACACTTCCCCCAAGATTTTACTTGCTCAACCCTGAGCTAAAATCTGATATACAGAACCCCATCAAACCCCTCACACCCAGCGACCGCATGGCACTAAAACAACGCTGAGTTTATCACTAAAACACATCTTATAAAAAAAAAATTCACATTTCATAACTCCTCCCAACAATAGTAAAAGACATAATATCATGCTCCCAGAGCGAGCTTACAGCAGCTCAGCCGTTTGATAGTTCGTGGACTACTCAAACTCTATAGGCTATGACAAACTTATACAATTATCTATATTAAAAGAAAGAGTTTTTATATGATTTTTATATTTTAATATGTTTTTCCGGCTGCACTATAAGGGCAGCCTATTTTCTTCTATACCAAACGCTCAACAATCCTGCTTTACGACCCAATACGCTGGGCTACAACCGCGAGCCAACAAGCACCAAGCGCAAAATACTACTCAAACTAAAGCAGGAGGCTACCCGTGTGTCAATCTACCCAGGATCATATACCCTTGAACGACCATCTGCAACCACGTTGTCACAACCGGCAATATGGCGTATGTCCAGGTTATATACCAATAACCTTAGTGACCACCTGGTCAGCCTCATACTCCGATTGTGAAACTGGTCCAAGATCTTGAGAGGGTGATGATCTGGGTAAACTACAACGACCGGACCATAGGCTGGAACATAGACCTCGAAATGCCCCAGCGCATCATCGTCCTTTTCACTTTCATTCATCAGGTTCTGAAACGTTGCTAGTGCATTCTTAAGTCCGTCAGGCATAACATTGCACTGGTAGGTACTCCCGTCCACAACAAAACCACATACCTCTTTAGCACGCTCGGACAAAGTTACAAGCAACGACCACTCACGACATTCCTTATCCCTCAGACCCTTCGTCCACACGTAATCCAGCTCTGCTTGCACCACAGGCTGTCGAGCAGGATTTATACGGTAGGGAATTAAACTGAGCCTTGCACTATCTCCAGCCTGCATGTCGGATTCTACCCCGTACATCAGGCCTGGAGAAGCAACAAACATGCGAAAGTACTGCCATAGCCTAGTAAATAACTGCCTTGCACTGTCTCCACGAACAACATGCCTAGTGCCCTCCCACAACCCAGCCGAGACCGCAGCTTCTAACCTGTAGTCTCCCTCCTTCTCCACCTTCGTCCCTAGAACAGCCAGGTCAGAGACCTGAGAGGGACAATCAGTACCACCTGTGCAGTCACTCCCACAGTTCATTATTGCTAAGGCTTCCCCGCCGATACCGTACATGCGCACCCCCGCATTCCTTGTGACGACATCTGCCTGTGCAGCATCACCGCTTTCAGCGACATGGCCAGATACAGTCGGTCTATGGTAGGGCTGTTGCATTAGACTAGAGCAGCATTGGGAGGCTATGCGACGACCGGGCACTGCGATACCACAGCCGACCTTACCAATCTGCTCAATGTCCTCCTTTTGACCACCACCCTTGGCAGCCATGGGTCGATCCTGACCTGGCAACCATGCCAAAGCCTCGTCGCCCACCTTGAACCACCGAAACAACGAGGCTAACGGTCTTTCAACATTCACGTGACCTGCCCGTGGAACATCTTGCACCGCCCGAGTTGTGAGACTCAGGGGCTCGGCACGACCAGTGGGGTATGAACCGAGCTGGTGCTGGAGTGCTGCACACTGCTGCTCAGGCAGGTGCTCTAGCGCTTCCACAGCCACCAGACTCGTGTCCCCCCGCCCACGGCTCCGCCGAGACATAACAATCCCTACTCTCCTCCACCTGTGCCCTACTGCCCCCCTCTCCTTCTCCACCTTGGCCGCGGCAGACCAACGCAGGGACAGTAGGCTGCTCAGGTGGTTGCCTCACAAACTCCTCCAACAGGTTCACATGACATGCTTCCCCGTCCTCGTGTTTAATCTCGACAGCACCATTACAACACTTCTGAACTTCCGGATCCTCCAACTGCAGTTTACAAATATCTGAGGGAACCAACTTGTCTAGATGCTTCTGAAGCAACCCAAGTCCTTCCCCAATATCAAACTGAGCAACCCTTTCTTCTCTCCGTGTGCAACGTTGCTGCCTCGGAGTCTCTTCCAGCCCTACCTCCTCACTAGCTGTGACAGGTCCTGGGGCCTCTCCAGACTCTAACATAGGTGCCAATACTGAATCACCCAGGAGAGCCGCCGAGTCAAAACTCTTAAAACCAACTCCAGCTTTAGCCTCCTCCTGTTGATCGTTCCTCTGCTGGTCTGAAGACGGAGGACTAGGCTGTGACACTTTAGCTGCCCGAGCTCGGGTGACAACACACGCCATGGGTTGTGTCTGGCACCGCTCGACCCACTCTTGCTCTTCCCCACTCACGTCGGCCGGCCTCCCGGCAACGACTAAGGGTAGAACCTCAGAAGCGGGCATTGCAAAGTCATTGCCGAGAAGAAGATCGACGCCCTCCACTGGCAGTTTCTCCACAATCCCGACATCCAATTCACGTGCCACACCATCCACCTCCAACTCCAACCGCACC
Source organism: Lithodes maja (assembly GCA_037953745.1). Taxonomy (NCBI): domain Eukaryota; kingdom Metazoa; phylum Arthropoda; class Malacostraca; order Decapoda; family Lithodidae; genus Lithodes; species Lithodes maja. Next base: position 101,571 of record JBAKBP010003071.1, on the reverse strand, counting down.
AGCGGGTATGACCGAGTTGCATTAATACCCTGCACCACTACCACCCGAGCCGCATTTATAGGGTAGCCAGTCAAGTTATTCATCAGAGTCTGGGAAGCACCTGTATCACGCAAGACCTCTACTCCATGCTTGCGCCCCGCCCACATCACGCAACCCCGTCCTCTATGGTCGCAAAAAACATCCTGAGCAGGGTTCGAGCCTCCCAGGTGCTTCTGCATTGGCTGTGCCTCAGCCTCTGACGAACTGCCCCGGGCAAACTCAGAAAACTTCGGAGACACACCAATGTTGCAGGCCAAAGACACAGCTGCTGTAGGTGGTTTGCTAGGACAGACTCTTGCAAAGTGCCCCTTTTCATGACAATGATAACACTCCAACTCCCCTCTGGGCTTCCCTTGGTACTGGGAAGGGCCCGGCCCCTTCTTAAATGGGACGGTGCTAGTCTTGTGGTCAGTCTTGGTATCATAGCTCTTGTACTTGTTTGCATAATGTATATCACTAACTCGGGGGGGTGGGGCGTCACGCCCCTTGTTACCTGCCTCACTACGCTGGGCAGACCCGCACCCACGAATTAGTGATAGCCGGAGGTCAGCCATCTCAGCTGCCTCCTGTAGAGTTTTAGGGTTCTTTTCTTTAATAGTTAAAGTCATATCTGCACCAGTACACTTATAAAACTGCTCGAGCAGAACCAGCTCAGTCAACTGTTCGGCCGTCTCAGCTTTCTCAGAACGTGTCCAGTTTGTAAGTGCATCTTTTAAGTCCCGGGCATGTTCAAGAAAGGTCGCCTCCCTAGTCTTTGTAACACCCCGAAACTTCAATCGATATGTTTCTGGTTGCAACTCGTATGCCCGTAGGACAGCTCTCTTCAATTCTGGGTAGTCAATGCAAGACTCTAAAGGCAGTGCATCATAAGCCTTCAGACCCTTACCCGTAAGTCTTGAGGAGACCAGAGCTGCCCACTTCTCTTCAGGCCAATTATGCTCCCTACACTTCTTCTCAAAACGATTAAAAAATTCTGTGACTTCAGTTTCACTAAATGCCGGCACCAACTTGACTAAGTGGGACAAGGACTGTTCTCTTACTTGGCCCTCACGGCCCATCCGAATCCCTGTCGACTCTGCACGAGTCTTATCTAAATCTATTTGAGCACAATATTTCTCTGAGTCGTACCTAAGCTCAGCCTCGTGCCTCCTAGTCTCATTCTCCTGCCTCCTAGACTCAGCCTCAATCTCCTTCTCCTGCTTCCTAGACTCAGCCTCAATTTTAGCAAGCTCAAGTCTAAATATCATATCTGGAGACAGGCAGGAAGAGGGAGCTGCCACTACTGAAGGAGGGGGGGCAAGAACTGGGGAACCACCATACGCACCGCCCGAGGGCACTTCAATCTTCCAATTCTCATCCCTCTGTGGGAGAGTGCTAACCTCCGGCAACTGAGTGGACGGCACTGTGGGAGTCGAGTGAGAGGGGATCTGGGGAGGAACCCCCCCAAACGCCCTCTCCTCCGAAACCCCATGTCGCCCACGCAACACCCAGGAAATCAGCTCCCCCTTGGACATCCCTCCTACATTGGATCTGCCCAAAACCTTGGCTATCAGGTGCAAGCCATAAATATCCACCCCCGTCAGCCTCCCCTCCGTCACATGGTACTGCTTACTCACAAAAAGTCTAGCATCCTCCTCACTAGTTACTAACGGCACCTCCTCAAATGGCATCTCTCGCTCCTCGTCAATACTAGGGCACGACATACTGAAGTTCACAAAAAATTCTCGAGACAAAAGTGTTAAACTCCCTTATGTAAGCACTAATTACTAAATTAACTGGAGTCTCTTAAATGCTCTCCTAATTGCCTTACAAAAAAAAAATATTCTTCAATATGTACGCTAAAGTACGAACAAACAAATGTTGTACAACTCTTCAAAAAATTATACTGTTCACAAAATCCTAAGCAAGGTCGCCATTTGTTACGATCGGGCACTCGGGTACACTAGGGCTCTTACACAGGACTCGAGTATGGCTCGCTGCCACAACGGAAACACACGATCCCAACCCCAGAGTACTGCCAGCCGAACAAAAAACGCCACTACCCTCCAGAGTTCTATCTGCTATAACGGGGTATACAAGAACTCGGTACTAGCGTTTCACACAACAGACTAATAACAAGACGGGAGTTATCTAGTCTGGTCAACAATCAAACAAAGAAGAAAGTACTACAACACTAAAGAATAGTGTTGGCCGAAGCCGAAGTAATCCACCCTTGAACTAAGAACTTAAGAAGTCCTCCACCCTCTACTTCGGATCGGCACTATTACGTTACGTTAAACAATAGTCCTCGAGCATCAAGCAAGGAATCTTCTGATAAGTTAGATGCTTCTCGAATACTCATAAGAAGTAAGTATCGGATTTTGAACAGCAATTTAATGAATAACTCACTGGTAATTAAAGGCTTTAAATTGACATAAGAAGAATTATAAGAATAAGCAATAGGATATGGCAAACATTAAGAAGAAGTACTCCGACAATGCACTGGCAATAGCCTACTAAGATTGTGCTCGTGGGCCACTAATCTCTGAAGTAGCTAAGCGTGCCACACATGAAATCAATAGTGCATAAACAATAATATACATAAGGAGAAGCTTCAATACTATGCTGTATCTGCTGGTCGAGCAAAGTCTAGCTGGGATACATAAGGTTAAGAGACAATGGCTGAGCAAGCGGCTCGTAGCCTAGCGAGGTCCTTAAGACTGTGCGGCCAAATTACGTTAATTGACGGGATGCTCTCTTGAGAGATCCAGATCACTAGTATCTGGTTCTCTCCTGGCGATCCTCTCAAAGTCAAGCAAATGAGATAGCACAGTGTTGGGTGGCATAGGCAAAAGCCCTCACTCGCAACACAGTGCTAAACTCCCACGGTACACAGTCAGAAAGACCACCTAGGCGTTCCACGTCTCCGTTGCAATTGTACTGGTTCAACCGCAACCTAGTACTCATAGGAAATCACAACTCAGAAACCCTATCCCAGTCTAGCATTGCCTAAACCAGCAGAAAACAGGAACATGAATAATCGCACACAGGGAAATGCATATACGAGTGCAACAAACATCAATCAATCCTATTCTAGTTAACCCTTCCAAAAATAGGCTATCTAACAGGCACTTATCTCGTGAGAACTCAAGCGATAATACTTTGGCTGACTAAATCTGCACCAAAGGGGTCATTGGTTAAAAAGGGACGAGAAGAGAAGAAGATAGGCTGTTCAGAGAGTAGAGAAAGTTCACATCAGTCGGAAGAATATGGATAGTTGCAAGGGATATGAGAAGTCGCTCTGCCTGATGAGTTCTAAAGAATTGTGGCGAGGACCTCTCCTTTTTATACTCGGCCCTCTAGTGAGCATATCGCCAACTACTAAGGACCGCCCACTAGCAATCGTTACGTAATATTCTCTCTCAATCTGGGATCGACAAAGGATTTCCCACGCGCTGAGAGGGAGGAGGGAGGAAGGAGGGAGGCCTACCTACCTCGTGGCGCGCTCACGGGCCGTCGTTACGTAACTCTCTCTCTTCTCCTCATCATTACATATAAGTCCCACACACAATACTTATAACTAATGATATAAAATAGAACTCGTTGACTCAGATGAAAACAAAATACATATTTATAATACTTATAGTACAACGGTTCACATAAACTAAGTTAGGAAACTCTACACAGACTACAGCCAAAGTTCCTGCCCTGACGATCCTAGCGAGAGTGGGGCCTGACTGGGCGTTCTGTACAGCATGCTCATACTCGACATGCGTCACAGGAGCTAAAATCACCCTAAAAACTAGGCTAGTTAAGATTGAATTGACAAAATAATATTTTCTCAAAAAATATTTTCTGAGATTGTACACTAAAGTGAATTGGTCTTGTATAGTGGAGACACGAAACGGGATTTAGAGCCTCTATAACTAGGCTATCTACCCGACATGTAGACATATAATGGAGCTAAAATCCCCCTAAAAACTAGGCTAGTTAAGATTGAATTGACAAAATAATATATTCTCAAAAAATATTTTCTGAGATTGTACACTAACGTGAATTGGTCTTGAATAGTGGAGACATAAAACGGGATTTAGAGCCCCTATAACTAGGCTATCTACACGAGACGTAGACATATAATAGAGCTAAAATCACCCTAAAAACTAGGCTAGTTAAGATTGAATTGACAAAATAATATTTTCTCAAAACATATTTTCTGAGATTGTACACTAAAGTGAATTGGTCTTGTATAGTGGAGACACGAAACAGGATTTAGAGCCTCTATAACTAGGCTATCTACAGGAGTCGTAGACATATAATAGAGCTAAAAAAAACTAAAACTAGGCTAGTTAAGATTGAATTGACAACAAAATATATTCTCAATTTTTTTTTCTGAGATTGTACACTAAAGTGAATTGGTCTTGTATAGTGGAGACATAAAACAGGATTTACAGCCCCTATAGCTAGCCTATCTACACGAGATGTAGACATATACTGGAGCTAAAATCCCCCTAAAAACTAGGCTAGTTAAGATTGAATTGACAAAATAATATTTTCTCAAAACATATTTTCTGTGATTGTACACTAAAGTGAATTGGTCTTGTATAGTGGAGACATATAACGGGATTTAGAGCCCCTATAACTACGCTATCTACACGAGACGTAGACAAAAAACGGAGCTAAAATCCCCCTTAAAACTAGGCTAGTTAAGATTTAATTGACAAAATAATATTTTCTCAAAAAATATTTTCTGAGATTGTACACTAAAGTGAATTGGTCTTGTATAGTGGAGACATAAAATGGGATTTAGAGCCCCTATAACTAGGCTATCTACACGAGATGTAGACATATAATGGAGCTAAAAATCACCCTAAAATCTAGGCTAGTTAAGATTGAATTGACAAAATAATATTTTCTCAAAACATATTTTCTGAGATTGTACACTAAAGTGAATTGGTCTTGTATAGTGGAGATATAAAATGGGATTTAGAGCCCCTATAACTAGGCTATCTACATGAGATGTAGACATATAACAGAGCTAAAATCACCATAAAAACTAGGCTAGTTAAGATTGAATTGACAAAATAAATTTTCTCAAAAAATATTTTCTGAGATTGTACACTAAAACTGAATTGGTCTTGTATAGTGGAGACACGAAACGGGATTTAGAGCCCCTATAACTAGGCTATCTACACGAGATGTAGACATACAAAAGAGCTATAATCCCCCTAAAAACTAGGCTAGTTAAGATTGAATTGACAAAATAATATTTTCTCAAAAAATATTTTCTGAGATTGTACACTAAAGTGAATTGGTTTTGTATAGTGGAGACACGAAACGGGATTTAGAGCCTCTATAACTAGGCTATCTACACGAGATGTAGACATAAAATGGAGCTAAAATCCCCCTAAAAACTAGGCTAGTTAAGATTGAATTGACAAAATAGTATTTTCTCAAAAAATATTTTCTGAGATTGTACACTAAAGCGAATTGGTCTTGTATAGTGGAGACATAAATCAGGATTTAGAGCCCTTATAACTAGGCTATCTACACGAGACGTAGACATATAATAGAGCTAAAATCACCCTAAAAACTAGGCTAGTTAAGATTGAATTGACAAAATAATATTTTCTCAAAAAATATTTTCTGAGATTGTACACTAAAGTGAATTGGTCTTGTATAGTGGAGACACAAAACGGGATTTAGAGCCTCTATAACTAGGCTATCTACATGATACGTAGACAAATAACGGAGCTAAAATCACCCTAAAAACTAGGCTAGTTAAGATTGAATTGACAAAATAATATTTTCTCAAAAAATATTTTCTGAGATTGTACACAAAAGTGAATTGGTCTTGTATAGTGGAGATATAAAACGGGATTTAGAGCCCCTATAACTAGGCTATCTACACGAGATGTAAACATAAAACGGAGCTAAAATCACCCTAAAATCTAGGCTAGTTAAGATTGAATTGACAAAATATTATTTTCTCAAAAAAATATTTTCTGAGATTGTACACTAAAGTGAATTGGTCTTGTATAGTGGAGACATAAAATGGGATTTAGAGCCCCTATAACTAGGCTATCTACACGAGACTTAGACATATAACGGAGCAAAAATCACCCTAAAAACTAGGCTAGTTAAGATTGAATTGACAAAATAATATTTTCTCAAAAAAATATTTTCTGAGATTGTACACTAAAGTGAATTGGTCTTGAATAGTGGAGACATAAAACGGGATTTAGAGCCCCTATAACTAGGCTATCTACACGAGATGTAGACATATAACGGAGCAAAAATCACCCTAAAAACTAGGCTAGTTAAGATTGAATTGACAAAATAATATTTTCTCAAAAAAATATTTTCAGAGATTGAACACTAAAGTGAATTGGTCTTGTATAGTGGAGACACGAAACGGGATTTAGAGCCCCTATAACTAGGCTATCTACACGAGACGTAGACATATAACGGAGCTAAAATCACCCTAAAAACTAGGCTAGTTAAGATTGAATTGACAAAATAATATTTTCTCAAAAAACAAAATTCTGAGATTGCCCACTAAAGTGAATTGGTCTTGTATAGTGGAGACACGAAACGGGATTTAGAGCCCCTATACCTAGGCTATCTACACAAGACGCAGACATATAACGGAGCTAAAATCACCCTAAAAACTAGGCTAGTTAAGATTGAATTGACAAAATAATATTTTCTCAAAAAATATTTTCGAGATTGTACACTAAAGTGAATTGGTCTTGTATAGTGGAGACACGAAACGGGATTTAGAGCCTCTATAACTAGGCTATCTACCCGACATGTAGACATATAATGGAGCTAAAATCCCCCTAAAAAGTAGGCTAGTTAAGATTGAATTGACAAAATAATATTTTCTCAAAAAATATTTTCTGAGATTGTACACTAACGTGAATTGGTCTTGTATAGTGGAGATATAAAACGGGATTTAGAGCCCCTATAACTAGGCTATCTACACGAGACGTAGACATATAATAGAGCTAAAATCACCCTAAAAACTAGGCTAGTTAAGATTGAATTGACAAAATAATATTTTCTCAAAACATATTTTCTGAGATTGTACACTAAAGTGAATTGGTCTTGTATAGTGGAGACACGAAACAGGATTTAGAGCCTCTATAACTAGGCTATCTACATGAGTCGTAGACATATAATAGAGCTAAAAAAAAACTAAAACTAGGCTAGTTAAGATTGAATTGACAAAATAATATTTTCTCAAAAAATATTTTCTGAGATTGTACACTAACGTGAATTGGTCTTGTATAGTGGAGACATAAAACGGGATTTAGAGCCCCTATAACTAGGCTATCTACACGAGACGTAGACATATAATGGAGCTAAAATCCCCCTAAAAACTAGGCTAGTTAAGATTGAATTGACAACAAAATATATTCTCTATTTTTTTTTCTGAGATTGTACACTAAAGTGAATTGGTCTTGTATAGTGGAGACATAAAACAGGATTTACAGCCCCTATAGCTAGCCTATCTACACGAGATGTAGACATATACTGGAGCTAAAATCCCCCTAAAAACTAGGCTAGTTAAGATTGAATTGACAAAATAATATTTTCTCAAAACATATTTTCTGAGATTGTACACTAAAGTGAATTGGTCTTGTATAGTGGAGACATATAACGGGATTTAGAGCCCCTATAACTACGCTATCTACACGAGACGTAGACAAAAAACGGAGCTAAAATCCCCCTTAAAACTAGGCTAGTTAAGATGTAATTGACAAAATAATATTTTCTCAAAAAATATTTTCTGAGATTGTACACTAAAGTGAATTGGTCTTGTATAGTGGAGACATAAAATGGGATTTAGAGCCCCTATAACTAGGCTATCTACACGAGACTTAGACATATAACGGAGCAAAAATCACCCTAAAAACTAGGCTAGTTAAGATTGAATTGACAAAATAATATTTTCTCAAAAAAATATTTTCAGAGATTGAACACTAAAGTGAATTGGTCTTGTATAGTGGAGACACGAAACGGGATTTAGAGCCCCTATAACTAGGCTATCTACACGAGACGTAGACATATAACGGAGCTAAAATCACCCTAAAAACTAGGCTAGTTAAGATTGAATTGACAAAATAATATTTTCTCAAAAAACAAAATTCTGAGATTGCCCACTAAAGTGAATTGGTCTTGTATAGTGGAGACACGAAACGGGATTTAGAGCCCCTATACCTAGGCTATCTACACGAGACGCAGACATATAACGGAGCTAAAATCACCCTAAAAACTAGGCTAGTTAAGATTGAATTGACAAAATAATATGTTCTCAAAAAAAAAAAATCTGAGATTGTACACTAAAGTGAATTGGTCTTGTATAGTGGAGACACGAAACGGGAGTTAGAGCCCCTATAACTAGGCTATCTACACGAGATGTAGACATATAAAGAAGCTAAAATCCCCCTAAAAACTAGGCTAGTTAAGATTGAATTGACAAAATATATTTTCTCAAAAAATATTTTCTGAGATTGTACACTAAAGTGAATAGGTCTTGTGTAGTGGAGACACGAAACGGGATTTAGAGCCCCTATAACTAGGCTATCTACACGAGATGTAGACATATAACAGAGCTAAAATCCCCCTAAAAACTAGGCTAGTTAAGATTGAATTGACAAAATAATATTTTCTCAAAAAATATTTTCTGAGATTGTACACTAAAGTGAATTGGTCTTGTATAGTGGAGACACGAAACGGGATTTAGAGCCTCTATAACTAGGCTATCTACCCGACATGTAGACATATAATGGAGCTAAAATCCCCCTAAAAACTAGGCTAGTTAAGATTGAATTGACAAAATAATATTTTCTCAAAAAATATTTTCTGAGATTGTACACTAACGTGAATTGGTCTTGTATAGTGGAGACATAAAACGGGATTTAGAGCCCCTATAACTATGCTATCTACACGAGACGTAGACATATAATAGAGCTAAAATCACCCTAAAAACTAGGCTAGTTAAGATTGAATTGAAAAAATAATATTTTCTCAAAACATATTTTCTGAGATTGTACACTAAAGTGAATTGGTCTTGTATAGTGGAGACACGAAACAGGATTTAGAGCCTCTATAACTAGGCTATCTACATGAGTCGTAGACATATAATAGAGCTAAAAAAAAAAACTAAAACTAGGCTAGTTAACATTGAATTGACAAAATAATATTTTCTCAAAAAATATTTTCTGAGATTGTACACTAACGTGAATTGGTCTTGTATAGTGGAGACATAAAACGGGATTTAGAGCCCCTATAACTAGGCTATCTACACGAGACGTAGACATATAATGGAGCTAAAATCCCCCTAAAAACTAGGCTAGTTAAGATTGAATTGACAACAAAATATATTCTCAATTTTTTTTTCTGAGATTGTACACTAAAGTGAATTGGTCTTGTATAGTGGAGACATAAAACAGGATTTACAGCCCCTATAGCTAGCCTATCTACACGAGATGTAGACATATACTGGAGCTAAAATCCCCCTAAAAACTAGGCTAGTTAAGATTGAATTGACAAAATAATATTTTCTCAAAACATATTTTCTGAGATTGTACACTAAAGTGAATTGGTCTTGTATAGTGGAGACATATAACGGGATTTAGAGCCCCTATAACTACGCTATCTACACGAGACGTAGACAAAAAACGGAGCTAAAATCCCCCTTAAAACTAGGCTAGTTAAGATTTAATTGACAAAATAATATTTTCTCAAAAAATATTTTCTGAGATTGTACACTAAAGTGAATTGGTCTTGTATAGTGGAGATATAAAACGGGATTTAGAGCCCCTATAACTAGGCTATCTACATGAGATGTAGACATATAACGGAGCTAAAATCACCCTAAAAACTAGGCTAGTTAAGATTGAATTGACAAAATAATATTTTCTCAAAAAATATTTTCTGAGATTGTACACTAAAGTGAATTGGTCTTGTATACTGGAGACACGAAACGGGATTTAGAGCCCCTATAACTAGGCTATCTACACGAGATGTAGACATATAATGGAGCTAAAAATCACCCTAAAATCTAGGCTAGTTAAGATTGAATTGACAAAATAATATTTTCTCAAAAAATATTTTCTGAGATTGTACACTAAACTGAATTGGTCTTGTATAGTGGAGACACGAAACGGGATTTAGAGCCCCTATAACTAGGCTATCTACACGAGATGTAGACATATAAAAGAGCTATAATCCCCCTAAAAACTAGGCTAGTTAAGATTGAATTGACAAAATAATATTTTCTCAAAAAATATTTTCTGAGATTGTACACTAAAGTGAATTGGATTTGTATAGTGGAGACACGAAACGGGATTTAGAGTCTCTATAACTAGGCTATCTACACGAGATGTAGACATAAAATAGAGCTAAAATCCCCCTAAAAACTAGGCTAGTTAAGATTGAATTGACAAAATAATATTTTCTCAAAAAATATTTTCTGAGATTGTACACTAAAGCGAATTGGTCTTGTATAGTGGAGACATAAAACAGGATTTAGAGCCCCTATAACTAGCCTATCTACACGAGATGTAGACATATAATGGAGCTAAAATCACCCTAAAAACTAGGCTAGTTAAGATTGAATTGACAAAATAATATTTTCTCAAAAAATATTTTCTGAGATTGTACACTAAAGTGAATTGGTCTTGTATAGTGGAGACATAAAACAGGATTTAGAGCCCTTATAACTAGGCTATCTACACGAGACGTAGATATATAATAGAGCTAAAATCACCCTAAAAACTAGGCTAGTTAAGATTGAATTGACAAAATAATATTTTCTCAAAAAATATTTTCTGAGATTGTACACTAAAGTGAATTGGTCTTGTATAGTGGAGACATAAAATGGGATTTAGAGCCCCTATAACTAGGCTATCTACACGAGACTTAGACATATAACGGAGCAAAAATCACCCTAAAAACTAGGCTAGTTAAGATTGAATTGACAAAATAATATTTTCTCAAAAAAATATTTTCTGAGATTGTACACTAAAGTGAATTGGTCTTGAATAGTGGAGACATAAAACGGGATTTAGAGCCCCTATAACTAGGCTATCTACACGAGATGTAGACATATAACGGAGCAAAAATCACCCTAAAAACTAGGCTAGTTAAGATTGAATTGACAAAATAATATTTTCTCAAAAAAATATTTTCAGAGATTGAACACTAAAGTGAATTGGTCTTGTATAGTGGAGACACGAAACGGGATTTAGAGCCCCTATAACTAGGCTATCTACACGAGACGTAGACATATAACGGAGCTAAAATCACCCTAAAAACTAGGCTAGTTAAGATTGAATTGACAAAATAATATTTTCTCAAAAAACAAAATTCTGAGATTGCCCACTAAAGTGAATTGGTCTTGTATAGTGGAGACACGAAACGGGATTTAGAGCCCCTATACCTAGGCTATCTACACAAGACGCAGACATATAACGGAGCTAAAATCACCCTAAAAACTAGGCTAGTTAAGATTGAATTGACAAAATAATATTTTCTCAAAAAATATTTTCGAGATTGTACACTAAAGTGAATTGGTCTTGTATAGTGGAGACACGAAACGGGATTTAGAGCCTCTATAACTAGGCTATCTACCCGACATGTAGACATATAATGGAGCTAAAATCCCCCTAAAAAGTAGGCTAGTTAAGATTGAATTGACAAAATAATATTTTCTCAAAAAATATTTTCTGAGATTGTACACTAACGTGAATTGGTCTTGTATAGTGGAGATATAAAACGGGATTTAGAGCCCCTATAACTAGGCTATCTACACGAGACGTAGACATATAATAGAGCTAAAATCACCCTAAAAACTAGGCTAGTTAAGATTGAATTGACAAAATAATATTTTCTCAAAACATATTTTCTGAGATTGTACACTAAAGTGAATTGGTCTTGTATAGTGGAGACACGAAACAGGATTTAGAGCCTCTATAACTAGGCTATCTACATGAGTCGTAGACATATAATAGAGCTAAAAAAAAACTAAAACTAGGCTAGTTAAGATTGAATTGACAAAATAATATTTTCTCAAAAAATATTTTCTGAGATTGTACACTAACGTGAATTGGTCTTGTATAGTGGAGACATAAAACGGGATTTAGAGCCCCTATAACTAGGCTATCTACACGAGACGTAGACATATAATGGAGCTAAAATCCCCCTAAAAACTAGGCTAGTTAAGATTGAATTGACAACAAAATATATTCTCTATTTTTTTTTCTGAGATTGTACACTAAAGTGAATTGGTCTTGTATAGTGGAGACATAAAACAGGATTTACAGCCCCTATAGCTAGCCTATCTACACGAGATGTAGACATATACTGGAGCTAAAATCCCCCTAAAAACTAGGCTAGTTAAGATTGAATTGACAAAATAATATTTTCTCAAAACATATTTTCTGAGATTGTACACTAAAGTGAATTGGTCTTGTATAGTGGAGACATATAACGGGATTTAGAGCCCCTATAACTACGCTATCTACACGAGACGTAGACAAAAAACGGAGCTAAAATCCCCCTTAAAACTAGGCTAGTTAAGATGTAATTGACAAAATAATATTTTCTCAAAAAATATTTTCTGAGATTGTACACTAAAGTGAATTGGTCTTGTATAGTGGAGACATAAAATGGGATTTAGAGCCCCTATAACTAGGCTATCTACACGAGACTTAGACATATAACGGAGCAAAAATCACCCTAAAAACTAGGCTAGTTAAGATTGAATTGACAAAATAATATTTTCTCAAAAAAATATTTTCAGAGATTGAACACTAAAGTGAATTGGTCTTGTATAGTGGAGACACGAAACGGGATTTAGAGCCCCTATAACTAGGCTATCTACACGAGACGTAGACATATAACGGAGCTAAAATCACCCTAAAAACTAGGCTAGTTAAGATTGAATTGACAAAATAATATTTTCTCAAAAAACAAAATTCTGAGATTGCCCACTAAAGTGAATTGGTCTTGTATAGTGGAGACACGAAACGGGATTTAGAGCCCCTATACCTAGGCTATCTACACGAGACGCAGACATATAACGGAGCTAAAATCACCCTAAAAACTAGGCTAGTTAAGATTGAATTGACAAAATAATATGTTCTCAAAAAAAAAAAATCTGAGATTGTACACTAAAGTGAATTGGTCTTGTATAGTGGAGACACGAAACGGGAGTTAGAGCCCCTATAACTAGGCTATCTACACGAGATGTAGACATATAAAGAAGCTAAAATCCCCCTAAAAACTAGGCTAGTTAAGATTGAATTGACAAAATATATTTTCTCAAAAAATATTTTCTGAGATTGTACACTAAAGTGAATAGGTCTTGTGTAGTGGAGACACGAAACGGGATTTAGAGCCCCTATAACTAGGCTATCTACACGAGATGTAGACATATAACAGAGCTAAAATCCCCCTAAAAACTAGGCTAGTTAAGATTGAATTGACAAAATAATATTTTCTCAAAAAATATTTTCTGAGATTGTACACTAAAGTGAATTGGTCTTGTATAGTGGAGACACGAAACGGGATTTAGAGCCTCTATAACTAGGCTATCTACCCGACATGTAGACATATAATGGAGCTAAAATCCCCCTAAAAACTAGGCTAGTTAAGATTGAATTGACAAAATAATATTTTCTCAAAAAATATTTTCTGAGATTGTACACTAACGTGAATTGGTCTTGTATAGTGGAGACATAAAACGGGATTTAGAGCCCCTATAACTATGCTATCTACACGAGACGTAGACATATAATAGAGCTAAAATCACCCTAAAAACTAGGCTAGTTAAGATTGAATTGAAAAAATAATATTTTCTCAAAACATATTTTCTGAGATTGTACACTAAAGTGAATTGGTCTTGTATAGTGGAGACACGAAACAGGATTTAGAGCCTCTATAACTAGGCTATCTACATGAGTCGTAGACATATAATAGAGCTAAAAAAAAAAACTAAAACTAGGCTAGTTAACATTGAATTGACAAAATAATATTTTCTCAAAAAATATTTTCTGAGATTGTACACTAACGTGAATTGGTCTTGTATAGTGGAGACATAAAACGGGATTTAGAGCCCCTATAACTAGGCTATCTACACGAGACGTAGACATATAATGGAGCTAAAATCCCCCTAAAAACTAGGCTAGTTAAGATTGAATTGACAACAAAATATATTCTCAATTTTTTTTTCTGAGATTGTACACTAAAGTGAATTGGTCTTGTATAGTGGAGACATAAAACAGGATTTACAGCCCCTATAGCTAGCCTATCTACACGAGATGTAGACATATACTGGAGCTAAAATCCCCCTAAAAACTAGGCTAGTTAAGATTGAATTGACAAAATAATATTTTCTCAAAACATATTTTCTGAGATTGTACACTAAAGTGAATTGGTCTTGTATAGTGGAGACATATAACGGGATTTAGAGCCCCTATAACTACGCTATCTACACGAGACGTAGACAAAAAACGGAGCTAAAATCCCCCTTAAAACTAGGCTAGTTAAGATTTAATTGACAAAATAATATTTTCTCAAAAAATATTTTCTGAGATTGTACACTAAAGTGAATTGGTCTTGTATAGTGGAGATATAAAACGGGATTTAGAGCCCCTATAACTAGGCTATCTACACGAGATGTAGACATATAACGGAGCTAAAATCACCCTAAAAACTAGGCTAGTTAAGATTGAATTGACAAAATAATATTTTCTCAAAAAATATTTTCTGAGATTGTACACTAAAGTGAATTGGTCTTGTATACTGGAGACACGAAACGGGATTTAGAGCCCCTATAACTAGGCTATCTACACGAGATGTAGACATATAATGCAGCTAAAAATCACCCTAAAATCTAGGCTAGTTAAGATTGAATTGACAAAATAATATTTTCTCAAAAAATATTTTCTGAGATTGTACACTAAACTGAATTGGTCTTGTATAGTGGAGACACGAAACGGGATTTAGAGCCCCTATAACTAGGCTATCTACACGAGATGTAGACATATAAAAGAGCTATAATCCCCCTAAAAACTAGGCTAGTTAAGATTGAATTGACAAAATAATATTTTCTCAAAAAATATTTTCTGAGATTGTACACTAAAGTGAATTGGATTTGTATAGTGGAGACACGAAACGGGATTTAGAGTCTCTATAACTAGGCTATCTACACGAGATGTAGACATAAAATAGAGCTAAAATCCCCCTAAAAACTAGGCTAGTTAAGATTGAATTGACAAAATAATATTTTCTCAAAAAATATTTTCTGAGATTGTACACTAAAGCGAATTGGTCTTGTATAGTGGAGACATAAAACAGGATTTAGAGCCCCTATAACTAGCCTATCTACACGAGATGTAGACATATAATGGAGCTAAAATCACCCTAAAAACTAGGCTAGTTAAGATTGAATTGACAAAATAATATTTTCTCAAAAAATATTTTCTGAGATTGTACACTAAAGTGAATTGGTCTTGTATAGTGGAGACATAAAACAGGATTTAGAGCCCTTATAACTAGGCTATCTACACGAGACGTAGATATATAATAGAGCTAAAATCACCCTAAAAACTAGGCTAGTTAAGATTGAATTGACAAAATAATATTTTCTCAAAAAATATTTTCTGAGATTGTACACTAAAGTGAATTGGTCTTGTATAGTGGAGACACAAAACGGGATTTATAGCCTCTATAACTAGGCTATCTACATGATACGTAGACAAATAACGGAGCTAAAATCACCTTAAAAACTAGGCAAGTTAAGATTGAATTGACAAAATAATATTTTCTCAAAAAATATTTTCTGAGATTGTACACTAAAGTGAATTGGTCTTGTATAGTGGAGACATAAAACGGGATTTAGAGCCCCTATAACTAGGCTATCTACACGAGATGTAAAAATAAAACGGAGCTAAAATCACCCTAAAAACTAGGCTAGTTAAGATTGAATTGACAAAATAATATTTTCTCAAAAAAATATTTTCTGAGATTGTACACTAAAGTGAATTGGTCTTGTATAGTGGAGACATAAAATGGGATTTAGAGCCCCTATAACTAGGCTATCTACACGAGACATAGATATATAACGGAGCTAAAATCACCCTAAAAACTAGGCAAGTTAAGATTGAGTTGACAAAATAATATTTTCTCAAAAAAATATTTTCTGAGATTGTACACTAAAGTGAATTGGTCTTGAATAGTGGAGACATAAAACGGGATTTAGAGCCCCTATAACTAGGCTATCTACACAAGACGTAGACATATAACGGAGCTAAAATCACCCTAAAAACTAGGCTAGTTAAGATTGAATTGACAAAATAATATTTTTTCAATTTTTTGTTTTCAGAGATTGAACACTAAAGTGAATTGGTCTTGTATAGTGGAGACGAAACGGGATTTAGAGCCCCTATAACTAGGCTATCTACACGAGACGTAGACATATAACGGAGCTAAAATCACCCTAAAAACTAGGCTAGTTAAGATTGAATTGACAAAATAATATTTTCTCAAAAAACAAATTTCTGAGATTGCCCACTAAAGTGAATTGGTCTTGTATAGTGGAGACACGAAACGTAATTTAGAGCCCCTATAACTAGGCTATCTACACGAGATGTAGACATATAATGGAGCTAAAATCACCCTAAAAACTAGGCTAGTTAAGATTTAATTGACAAAATAATATTTTTTCAATTTTTTTTTTCAGAGATTGAACACTAAAGTGAATTGGTCTTGTATATTGGAGACACGAAACGGGATTTAGAGCCCCTATAACTAGGCTATCTACACGAGATGTAGACATATAACAGAGCTAAAATCACCCTAAAAACTAGGCTAGTTACGATTGAATTGACAAAATAATATTTCTCAAAAAATATTTTCAGAGATTGTACACTAAAGTGAATTGGTCTTGTATAGTGGAGACACGAAACGTAATTTAGAGCCCCTATAACTAGGCTATCTACACGAGATGTAGACATATAACGGAGCTAAAATCACCCTAAAAACTAGGCTAGTTAAGATTGAATTGACAAAATAATATTTTCTCAAAAAAATATTTTCTGAGATTGTACACTAAAGTGAATTGGTCTTGTATAGTGGAGACACGAAACGGGATTTAGAGCCCCTATAACTAGGCTATCTACACGAGATGTAGACATATAACGGAGCTAAAAATCACCCTAAAAACTAGGCTAGTTAAGATTGAATTGACAAAATAATATTTTCTCAAAAAATATTTTCTGAGATTGTACACTAAAGTTAATTGGTCTTGTATAGTGGAGACACGAAACAGGATTTAGAGCCCCTATAACTAGGCTATATACACGAGACGTAGACATATAATAGAGCTAAAATCACCCTAAAAACTAGGCTAGTTAAGATTGAATTGACAAAATAATATTTTCTCAAAAAATATTTTCTGAGATTGTACACTAAAGTGAATTGGTCTTGTATAGTGGAGACATAAAACAGGATTTAGAGTCCCTATAACTAGGCTATCTACACGAGACGTAGACATATAATAGAGCTAAAATCACCCTAAAAACTAGGCTAGTTAAGATTGAATTGACAAAATAATATTTTCTCAAAAAATATTTTCTGAGATTGTACACTAAAGTGAATTGATCTTGTATAGTGGAGACATAAAACAGGATTTAGAGCCCCTATAATTAGGCTATCTACACGAGACGTAGACATATAATAGAGCTAAAATCACCCTAAAAACTAGGCTAGTTAAGATTGAATTGTCAAAATAATATTTTCTCAAAAAATATTTTCAGAGTTTGTACACTAAAGTGAATTGGTCTTGTATAGTGGAGACACGAAACAGGATTTAGAGCCTCTATAACTAGGCTATCTACATGAGACGTAGACATATAATAGAGCTAAAAAAAAAAACTAGGCTAGTTAAGATTGAATTGACAAAATAATATGTTCTCAAAAAATATTTTCTGAGATTGTACACTAAAGTGAATTGGTCTTGTATAGTGGAGACACGAAACAGGATTTAGAGCCTCTATAACTAGGCTATCTACATGAGACGTAGACATATAATAGAGCTAAAAACCCCCTAAAACTAGGCTAGTTAAGATTGAATTGACAAAATAATATTTTCTCAAAAAATATTTTCTGAGATTGTACACTAAAGTGAATTGATCTTGTATAGTGGAGACACGAAACAGGATTTAGAGCCTCTATAACTTGGCTATCTACATGAGACGTAGACATATAATAGAGCTAAAACCCCCCTAAAACTAGGCTAGTTAAGATTGAATTGACAAAATAATATTTTCTCAAAAAAATATTTTCTGAGATTGTACACTAAAGTGAATTGGTCTTGTATAGTGGAGACATAAAACGGGATTTAGAGCCCCTATAACTAGGCTATCTACACGAGATGTAGACATATAACGGAGCTAAAAATCACCCTAAAAACTAGGCTAGTTAAGATTGAATTGACAAAATAATATTTTCTCAAAAAATATTTTCTGAGATTGTACACTAAAGTGAATTAGTCTTGTATAGTGGAGACATAAAACTGGATTTAGAGCCCCTATAACTAGGCTATCTCACGGCACACCCTCGGTACTACTAACTGGTCCACTAATCCTGACCCACCATCCCACTTTTTCTTGGGATCCTGATGTCTCCGATACAAGATCCCCTCGGACAAGAAAAAATCACCAGGCTGCGCATCCCCATCGCTCTCCAGTTCGACAGCACCATTACCACACGCCCTGACTTCAGGATCTTCCAGCTGCAAGAAACATATATCAGCAGGTGCGAGATTATCCAAGTTCATCTTAAATAATTTATTTCCACCTCCAATGTCCCGCTGAGCCATCCTTTCCTCACGCTGCGCATAACGATGCTGTCGCAGAGTCTCTTCCTGCCCTGCACCTGCACTAGCGGTGACAGGCCCCGGGGCCTCTCCAGACTCTAACATAGGTGCCAATAATGAGTCACCAAGAAACACTGCCGGCTCAAAACTCTCCAATTGACCAACACTTCCCGTTTTCTTGTGACCTTTCCTCCGCGGTTTGATAGACTGAGGTGGTGGCTGCAAGGCTCCGGATGTCTGAGAATGCGTTACAACACACGCCATGGTTTGTACGCTACACTTCTCAACCCACTCCTGTTCCTCCCTACTAACGTCGGCCGCCTTCTCGGCAACGACCAACGGTGAAACCTTAGAAGCATGCACCGCAAAGTCGTTGCTGAGGAGGAGGTCGACGCCCCCAACAGGCAAGTTATCTACAATTCCTACATCCAGCTCCTTCGCCACACCACCCACCTCCAGCTCCATCCGCACCAGCGGGTAGGACTTCGTAGCATTGATCCCCTGAACTACCACCACCCGAGCAGCGTTAATCGGTCTACCAGTAAAGTTCTTTAACAAGGTCTGAGAAGCCCCCGTATCACGCAGTAGCTTAACTCCTCGCCTTTCGCCAGCCCACCTCACAAAACCATGCCCTCTATGACCCCCAAAGACGTCGCGGACAGGGTTCGAGCCTTCCGGACTCTTGAACACAGGCTGTGTCCCACCCTCTGACGAACTACCCTTGGCAAACTCAGAAGATATAGGCGACACCCCTATGCTGCGGGCCAATGACACAACCTTGTTTGGTGGCTTGTTCGGACAAGCATTTGCAAAGTGACCCTCCTTGTGACATGCAAAGCACTCTTTTACTCTTTGGTTTCCCTTGGGAGTGGGAGGTACCATTAGACTTCTTATACGGGACGGTATTTGGTTTATGTTCAGTTTTATTGTCAGTGCTAGATGGTTTTGTGTATTTATGTGTATCAAAATTCTTGGGAGGGGAGGGGTACGGAGGGGTACGATCCTTTGCACCTGACTCACTCCTAGCTGCTGCTCCGCACCCTCGAATTAATGACAGTCGGAGGTCAGCTATTTCTGCTGCCTCCTGGAGAGTTCTAGGATTTTTTCCTTTATATTTAATGTTAAGTCCCCGCCTGTGCACTTAAAGAACTGCTCCAAGAGAATCAGCTCACTCAACTCCTCAAAAGTAGCTGCCCTCTCAGAACGCAGCCAATGTCGTAGTGCATCAGACAAGTCCCGGGCGTGTTCTAGGAAGGTACTATCATTGCCCTTAGTAACACCCCGAAACTTCAAGCGGCAAGTTTCTGGTTGTAACTCATAGGCCCGTAGCACAGCCTTCTTTAGCTCATCATAAACTACACAGGACTCTAAAGGTAGTGCATCATACGCTTTTAGCCCCTTTCCTAGGAGTCTTGATGAAACTAATGCTGCCCACTTTTCCAGAGGCCACTGGTGTTCCTGACACTTCTTCTCAAATCGCATAAAAAACTCAGCCACACCTAATTCATCGAACACAGGAACTAGTTTAAGCAGGTGCGACAATGATTGGTCCCAATGTCTGTTACCTCCCCCAATATTTCGCCCTGTTACCTCCACTCGAGATCTCTCCAGCTCCCTGTCAGCCCGATACCTAGTAGACTCTGCCTGCAGTTCAGCCACTCATATAGCTGTTCTCTCTGCAGCCTCAGCCTGCACACTAGCCTGTCTCTCGGCAGCCTCAACCTGAGGTATAGCCTGTCTTTCGGTAGCCTCAACCTTGGCCATCTCAAGCCGAAACAACAAATCTGGAGTCAACCCTTGAGGAGGGGAAGGTGCATTTAATGGAGAGGGTCCCTGTGATTGAATTCCACACTGCCATTGACCATCAACTTGGGGGTATGTACTAAATTCAGGCACCCTGACGTTTGATATGGGGGTAGAGTGGAGGGGGGGCTGGGGACCGGGGCCCCCAGTCGCCTCTCCACCCAGGTCTCACCCTTCTAAACCCAATATCAAAGTCCTCAGCTGATCTTTCCTCATGCCACTTAAACCCTGGTGACCCTGAAGACCTGCCACACACTTTAAGCCATACTTATTCAGCTTCAACACCCTGGCAGCGGTAAGGGGCACCTCTAAAAATCTTCTAGCACCCTCCTCGCTATCGACTAGCCACTCCACAGGTCTTTCTCCCTCCGAGCCCGTATCGTGACCTGACCCATCACTGTGTTCTGATGTATTAGACATGTTTGTGTACTGCAGTAATTATCACGGTTATAGAATGTGCCTTATCTCCTATGCAAGTATGTATATACTGTAAGGGAGCAGCGTGGTAGCAGAGACGGAGGGAGGAGAGAGACAGGCGACCCACCTTAATCTACACGATAGCGGCCAGTGTCCAGTGTCCAGTGTCCAGTGTCGCAAGCACCACCCATAGGAGTCTATGCACGTGGAGCATGTAGGCGTGGGAAGATCTACATTTCCCACGACAGGAGGCATTTATCTGACACTCCGTGTAACTCTGCTGTATAGACTAGTGTGACACCAGGTTCTTGCCGAAAATAGAGCTGGGGAAGAGATGTGTATAGGGAGGGAAGAGTTGAGAGTTAGTAGCTGTTGGAGAGCCCGACGAGGCAGAGGTGGGAGAAGCGCGGAGAGCCCAACGAGGCAGAGGTGGGAGAAGTGCTCCTGTTCACTCTGGTCTGGGTACACCCCTGGACATGCGTGACGTGTTGTCTGCTGGTTTGTGCGTTAAGACAAGTAGGTAGTGCACTGTTTTGTCCTTTGAAGGGGAGATGAGACAGCATTGGTGTATTATTGTGTATGTGTAACGAGCCCTAGTGTTGTGAGGAGCTCTGAGTTTCATATGGTGTTGTGTGGTGTGTAACGAACACTGATTAGTGTTCTAGAGTGCACACGTTCTCCTAGCGTGTTAACTGGTGATACTACATGGTATCATATATTGGTCTGTGATTGAGTGTGATTCAGTTTGCTGTTCAGTTTGCTGTTCAGTGTGCTAGGTGTTGATTAACTGTTCTTCAAAAGTTCTTTTTGTGTAGTGTTCATTCCTTGTAACGAGTGCATTTACTCGAGGCCTTCACTCGGCGCTTAGCCCATTACCATTCTTTGCCGTGATTAACTGAATCATCATGCTTATCAACCTGTTCGTTCTCCCTAGTTAATAGTAATTATAATTAATACGAAAATTAGAAGTGTTTAATATCATCCTTCTTCATTAATTTGTGATTATCTGAGACATTAACCCTTTTGGCCTTCTGAAACGCAACAGCATGCTAGTTGCCCTTGCTTGAATTTTAATCTCTTGGGTTCAGCATTGTAGGATCGTAACAAGAATTTGGAGACCTTGCTTAGGATTTAACGAACTTGTACCCACACTAGGGACCTGTCATTTTGTTCACCGGGAATCGAACTTAAGCATTTTTAAAATCTGTGTATTTTTGTTTTTCACTGGAATCACACTCAGACGATTTATTGGTGTACTGTATTGCTACTCATCTCTCGTTTCTGGTACATGACCTCGATTTTGTTTTTGCTTTAATCGGATCAATTAAACCAGGCCAAGATGTTTCTTATGTGCGATGAGGACGTAGAAGGGTTTCTTCGCTCAGATCCCACTTATGAAAATGTCTCTAGTCTGTCTAAGCAGGAGCTTAAACTAGTGGCGGACAAGTTGGATATTGATAACGCAATCTCTGACACTAAGGCGGAGTTATTGGAATGGGTGTTAGAGAGATTGGGGCTAGTTTCCGCCACCAGGGATGGGTTAAGAGCCACTAGGGATGGGTTAGTTGCAGATGGGATGCAGACTATGACAGACACACAACAATCACAATCGATACAGAACACAGACAACACGGTAGAGTTGCTCAGAATGCAACTGGAGTTAGCCAAACAACAAACAGAACAGGAAAAACAACAGACAGAACGGGCGAGACTTCAAATAGAACAGGAAACACAACAGACAGAACGGGCGAGACTTCAAGTAGAACAGGCGAGGCTGAAACTGGAGGAGAGGAAACTCGAGTGTAATAACGGGACTGGCGAGACACGACACGTGCCAGGGGGCGGCAAGGTGTTTGATGTCACTAAACACGTTCGCATGGTGCCGACATTTAACGAGGCAGATCCAACTGGGCGCGAGTAACATGGACTGGCCTGGGGATAAATGGGCTCTTTTATTGCAAAGTGGGTTAAAGGGAAAGGCTCTTGCCGCTTACACGGCTCTTACCGTGTCTCAAAGTGGCGATTATGAGACTGTAAAAGGGACCATTCTACGTGCCTACGAATTAGTGCCTGAAGCTTACCGTTTGCTGTTTAGGAATCACTATAAACCTGGTCATTTGACGCATGTGGAGTTCATGTATGAGAAGAAAAAGGAACTAAACAGGTGGCTGCGTTCTCGGGATATTCAGGGTAACTATGAGAACATTTTTGAGCTCTTTCTTTTGGAGGATTTCTGTAGAACAATACACAGAGACGTAGCTTCACATATCCTAGAGAAAGGTACCCTGAATCCCGAGAATGCTGCCACACTCGCTGATGAATATATCTTAACTCGCAAGGTAGATCCGGACAGTAGAGCAGGCGGAAGTAGAGGGAGCAGCTACCACCACCACCCCGAGTCACCAAGGTCACCGACACCTGTCAATGCTGCCACCCAGGCACCGAAAATTTAACCTCAAAAGTGGAATGAAAAGCCATGGCAGCCCCCTGCTTCTCTTACCGGTGGCGGAAGTAAGAGGGAGGTAGCGTGCTCCTACTGTGATAAACCTGGTCACGTGGAACATGATTGTTTCCTTAAACTGAGGCGTAAGGGCGCGTGGGAGAGGCCTACGGCAGATGTCAGTAAAGCTGAGTACATGAGGGACTTTAAATCCGTATCTACGTTCTCCATTCTGGGAAAAGTCGGTGTGAGTGAGGAAGAGGAGGAGAAGGAGAGGAGAAAGAGAGCTGATGCATTGGCTTTCTTTGTGTCGTGTGGATCTGTTCGTAAGAATGATGAAGTTAAGCATGTGAAAATCTTGAGAGATACAGGTGCTGCACAAACGCTCATGAGGACGAAGGTGCTGGAGAAGTTTGTGCATGAGGGAAAAAGCATCCTCATTCATGGTGTGGGCGGTCAGCTGTCTGTGCCACTCGTGACTGTTGAGCTTAAGAGTGAGCTCGTAAATGGGAGGGTGACTGTTGGACTAGTGGATGAATTGCCAGTGCCAGGAATTGACCTCCTGTTGGGAAATGATTTAGCGGGGAAGAAGGTGAGTGTTTCTCCTATCATTGTTTTCAGGCCTACTGATTGTGCTGTAACCCGGCCCATGTCTCATAGAAATAATGGGATGAATGTGGAAATGGAGAAAAAGAGTGGTGTTGCAAGTGTACCAGGTGCGCTAGATGGCCCTAATGAATGGGGACAAGGGAAATTGTTCTCGCTAGCAAAGAGTGATGTTGCAAGGGTGCAAAGTGTGTTTGAGGGCCCTGACGAGGTAGGGCTAGATGAATTATTCTCGCTAAATGATGGTGTGAGAAAGGATGATGGTGTCTCAGGTGAAAAGTATCTGCTCGGTGTGGGCCCATGTACTAATCACAAGGAGATAGAGCAGCCGAAAGTGAAGGAGGCTGCAGGAAATGATTCGATGTACGGTATAATCAATGAATTGCCGATGCACAAAAATGATCCTCTTGATGATGTAGCAGAGGATGATAAGATGTTGGAGAGTGTCCCCCGGAATGCTTCATGCCGGACAATGGGGATGGAATGTGACGTGGTCGTGGCGGATGTGGAGCCTGTCAAGCAGCGGCCGTGCCGAGTCAACCCCGAGAGAGCCAAGGCGACGCGCCAGGAGGTCGACGACGAGTTGCTACGAGACATCAGAGAGCCACGCCAGAGTGAATGCTCCTCCACTGTCACTCTCATAGATAAGCCAGGTGGGTCAGCAGGGTTTTGCATTGATGTTAAGAAAGTTAATGACATCACCAAGAGTGACACTTACCATTTGCCTAGATTTAAGGAATGTATTTTGCATGTGGGGCGTGCCAAGTTCAAACTGGTTGGGGATGTAAGTGATTTGGGGACGGGGGCAGTCCTGTTGCTAGGTGATGATCGTAAGGTAAAGCATCCTGTGTCTGGTGACAGCCAGAATATCAACTTTGTTCATAATGCTTGCAAGGTGGAGTTTGTTCTTGCAGGAGTACCACCTCAATATCATCCATATTCCAGGGAAATGTAATGTCATTGCTGACCACCTGTCCCGCATGTAAAAAATGTTTATGAATGCTTAAATTTGTCGCCACAAATTGATTTTTAAGGGGGAGGGTGTAAGGGAGCAGCGTGGGAGCAGCGTGGTAGCAGAGACGGAGGGAGGAGAGAGACAGGCGACCCACCTTAATCTACACGATAGCGGCCAGTGTCCAGTGTCGCAAGCACCACCCATGGGAGTCTATGCACGTGGAGCATGTAGGCGTGGAAAGATCTACATTTCCCACGACAGGAGGCCTTTATCTGACACTCCGTGTGACTCTGCTGTATAGACTAGTGTGACACCAGGTTCTTGCCGAAAATAGAGCTGGGGAAGAGATGTGTATAGGGAGGGAAGAGTTGAGAGTTAGTAGCTGTTGGAGAGCCCAACGAGGCAGAGGTGGGAGAAGCGCGGAGAGCCCAACAAGGCAGAGGTGGGAGAAGTGCTCCTGTTCACGCTGGTCTGGGTACACCCCTGGACATGCGTGACGTGTTGTCTGCTGGTTTGTGCTTTAAGACAAGTAGGTAGTGCACTGTTTTGTCCTTTGAAGGGGAGATGAGACAGCATTGGTGTATTATTGTGTATGTGTAACGAGCCCTAGTGTTGTGAGGAGCTCTGAGTTTCATATGGTGTTGTGTGGTGTGTAACGAACACTGATTAGTGTTCTAGAGTGCACACGTTCTCCTAGTGTGTTAACTGGTGATACTACATTGTTACGACCGGGCACTCGGGTACACTAGGGCTCTTACACAGGACTCGAGTATGGCTCGCTGCCACAACGGAAACACACGATCCCAACCCCAGAGTACTGCCAGCCGAACAAAAAACGCCACTACCCTCCAGAGTTCTATCTGCTATAACGGGGTATACAAGAACTCGGTACTAGCGTTTCACACAACAGACTAATAACAAGACGGGAGTTATCTAGTCTGGTCAACAATCAAACAAAGAAGAAAGTACTACAACACTAAAGAATAGTGTTGGCCGAAGCCGAAGTAATCCACCCTTGAACTAAGAACTTAAGAAGTCCTCCACCCTCTACTTCGGATCGGCACTATTACGTTACGTTAAACAATAGTCCTCGAGCATCAAGCAAGGAATCTTCTGATAAGTTAGATGCTTCTCGAATACTCGTAAGAAGTAAGTATCGGATTTTGAACAGCAATTTAATGAATAACTCACTGGTAATTAAAGGCTTTAAATTGACATAAGAAGAATTATAAGAATAAGCAATAGGATATGGCAAACATTAAGAAGAAGTACTCCGACAATGCACTGGCAATAGCCTACTAAGATTGTGCTCGTGGGCCACTAATCTCTGAAGTAGCTAAGCGTGCCACACATGAAATCAATAGTGCTTAAACAATAATATACATAAGAAGCTTCAATACTATGCTGTATCTGCTGGTCGAGCAAAGTCTAGCTGGGATATCTAAGGTTAAGAGACAATGGCTGAGCAAGCGGCTCGTAGCCTAGCGAGGTCCTTAAGACTGTGCGGCCAAATTACGGTAATTGACGGGATGCTCTCTTGAGAGATCCAGATCACTAGTATCTGGTTCTCTCCTGGCGATCCTCTCAAAGTCAAGCAAATGAGATAGCACAGTGTTGGGTGGCACAGGCAAAAGCCCTCACTCGCAACACAGTGCTAAACTCCCACGGTACACAATCAAAAAGACCCCCTAGGCTTCCCACGTCTCCGTTGCAATTGTGCTGGTTCAACCAACCTAGCACTCATAGGAAATCACAACTCGAGGAACCCTATCCCAGTCTAGCATTACCTAAACCAGCAGAAAACAGGAACATGAATAATAGTACACAGGGAAATACATATACGAGTGCAACAAACATCAATCAATCCTATTCTAGTTAACCCTTCCAAAATAGGCTATCTAACAGGCACTTATCTCGTGAGAACTCAAGCGATAATACTTTGGCTGACTAAATCTGCACCAAAGGGGTCATTGAGGTTATAAACAGGGACGAGAAGAGAAGAAGGTAGGCTGTTCAGAGAGTAGAGAAAGTTCACATCAGTCGGAAGAATATGGATAGTTGCAAGGGATATGAGAGGTCGCTTTGCCTGATGAGTTCTGATCTAAAAATGGCGAGACCTCCCTTTTTATACTCGGCCCCGTAGCGAGCATAACGGCAATCATGACGTCACATTCTCTCTCTCAATCTGGGATCGACAAAGGATTTCCCACGCTTGAGGAGGGAGGGAGGGGGGAATTAGGCCTACCCCTCGTGGCGCGCTCACTGGTCGGTGTTACATAACTCTCTCTCTCTTCGCATCATTATATATATATAAATCCCACACACAATACTTATATCTAATGATATAAAATAGAACTCGTTGACTTAGAAGAAAACAAAATACATAATGATAATACTTATAGTACAACGGTTCACATAAACTGAGTTAGGAAACTCTACACAGACTACAGCCAAAGTTCCTGCCCTGACGATCCTAGCGAGGGTGGGGCCTGACTGGGCGTTCTGTACAGCATGCTCATACTCGACATGCGTCACACCTCCCCCAAGATTTTACTTGCTCAACCCTGAGCTAAAATCTGATATACAGAACCCCATCAAACCCCTCACACCCAGCGACCGCATGGCACTAAAACAACGCTGAGTTTATCACTAAAACACATCTTATAAAAAAAAAAATCACATTTCATAACTCCTCCCAACAATAGTAAAAGACATAATATCATGCTCCCAGAGCGAGCTTACAGCAGCTCAGCCGTTTGATAGTTCGTGGACTACTCAAACACTTTATAGGCTATGACAAACTTATACAATTATCTTCATCAAAAAGAAAGAGTTTTTATATGATTTTTATATTTTAATATGTTTTTTTCGGCTGCACTATAAGGGCAGCCTATTTTCTTCTATACCAAACGCTCAACAATCCTGCTTTACGACCCAATACGCTGGGCTACAACCGCGAGCCAACAAGCACCAAGCGCAAAATACTACTCAAACCAAAGCAGGAGGCTACCCGTGTGTCAATTTACCCAGGATCATATACCCCTGAACGACCACATGCAACCTCGTTGTCACAACCGGCAATATGGCTTATGTCCAGGTTATATACCAATAACCTTAGTGACCACCTGGTCAGCCTCATATTCCGATTGTGAAACGGGTCCAAGATCTTGAGAGGGTAATGATCTGGGTAAACTACACCGACCGGACCATAGGCTGGAACATAGATCTCGAAATGCCCCAGCGCATCATTGTCCTTTTCACTTTCATTCATCAGGCTCTGACACGTTGCTGGTGCATTCTTAAGTCCGTAGGGCATAACATTGCACTGGTAGGTACTCCCGTCCACAACAAAACCACATACCTCTTTAGCGCGCTCGGACAAAGTTACACGCAACGACCACTCACGACATTCCTTATCCCTCAGATCCTTCGTCCACACGTAATCCAGCTCTGCTTGCACCATAGGCTGTTGAGCAGGATTTATACGGCAGGGAATTAAACTGAGCCTTGCACTATCTCCAGCCTGCATGTCGGATTCTACCCCGTACCTCAGGCCTGGAGAAGCAACAAACATGCGAAAGTACTGCCATAGCCTAGTAAATAACTGCCTTGCACTGTCTCCACGAACAACATGCCTTGTGCCCTCCCACAACCCAGCCGAGACCGCAGCTTCTAACCTGTAGTCTCCCTCCTTCTCCACCTTCGTCCCTAGAACAGCCAGGTCATGAGAGGGACAATCAGTACCACCCGTGCAGTCACTCCCACAGTTCATTATAGCTAAGGCTTCCCCGCCGATACCGTACATGCGCACCCCCACATTCCTTGTGACGACATCTGCCTGCGCAGCATCACCGCTTTTAGCGACATGGCCAGATACAGTCGGTCTGTGGTAGGGCTGTTGCATTAGACTAGAGCAGCATTGGGAGGCTATGTGACGACCGGGCACTGCGATACCACAGCCGACCCTACCAATCTGCTCAATGTCCTCCTTTTGACCACCACCCTTGGCAGCCATGGGTCGACCCTGACCTGGCAACCATGCCAAGGCCTCGTCGCCCACCTTAAACCACCGAAACAACGAGGCTAACGGTCTTTTAACAGTCACATGACCTGCCTGCGGAACATCTCGCACCGCCCGAGTTGTGAGACTCAGGGGCTCGGCACGACCAGTGGGGTATGAACCGAGCTGGTGCTGGAGTGCTGCACACTGCTGCTCAGACAGGTGCTCTAGCGCTTCCACAGCCACCAGACTCGTGTCCCCCGCCCACTGCTTCGCCGAGACATGACAATCCCTACTCTCCTCCACCTGTGCCCTACTGCCCCCCTCTCCTTCTCCACCTTGGCCGCGGCAGACCAACGCAGGGACAGTAGGCTGCTCAGGTGGTTGCCTCACAAACTCCTCCAACAGGTTCACATGACATGCTTCCCCGTCCTCGTGTTTAATCTCGACAGCACCATTACCACACTTCTGAACTTCCGGATTCTCCAACTGCAGTTTACAAATATCTGAGGGAACCAACCTGTCTAGATGCTTCCGAAGCAACCCAAGTCCTTCCCCAATATCAAACTGAGCAACCCTTTTTTCTCTCCGTGTGCAACGTTGCTGCCCCGGAGTCTCTTCCGGCCCTACCTCCTCACTAGCTGTGACAGGTCCTGGGGCCTCTCCAGACTCTAACATAGGTGCTAATACTGAATCAACCAGGAGAGCCGCCGAGTCAAAACTCTTAAAACCAACTCCAGCTTTAGCCTCCTCCTGTTGATCGTTCCTCTGCTGGTCGGAAGACGGAGGACTAGGCTGTGACACTTTAGCTGTCCGAGCCCGGGTGACAGCACACGCCATGGGTTGTGCCTGGCACCGCTCGACACACTCTTGCTCTCCCCCACTCACGTCGGCCGTCCTCTCGGCAACGACTAAGGGTAGAACCTCAGAAGCGGGCATTGCAAAGTCGTTACCGAGAAGAAGGTCGACGCCCTCCACTGGCAGTTTCTCCACAATCCCAACATCCAATTCACGTGTCACACCATCCACCTCCAACTCCAACCGCACCAGCGGGTATGACCGAGTTGCATTAATACCCTGCACCACTACCACCCGAGCCGCATTTATAGGGTAGCCAGTCAAATTGTTCATCAGAGTCTGGGAAGCACCTGTATCACGCAAGACCTCTACTCCATGCTTGCGCCCCGCCCACATCACGCAACCCCGTCCTCTATGGTCGCAAAAAACATCCTGAGCAGGGTTCGAGCCTCTCAGGTGTTTCTGCATTGGCTGTGCCTCAGCCTCTGACGAACTGCCCCGGGCAAACTCAGAAGACTTCGGAGACACACCAATGTTGCAGGCCAAAGACACAGCTGCTGTAGGTGGTTTGCTAGGACAGACTCTTGCAAAGTGCCCCTTTTCATGACAAAGATAACACTCCAACTCCCCTCTGGGCTTCCCTTGGTACTGGGAAGGGCCCGGCCCCTTCTTAAATGGGACGGTGTTAGTCTTGTGGTCAGTCTTGGTATCATAGCTCTTGTACTTGTTTGCATAATGTATA
This sequence comes from Lithodes maja, assembly GCA_037953745.1. Classification (NCBI taxonomy): domain Eukaryota; kingdom Metazoa; phylum Arthropoda; class Malacostraca; order Decapoda; family Lithodidae; genus Lithodes; species Lithodes maja. The sequence goes on along the minus strand of JBAKBP010003071.1, from coordinate 70,903 downwards.
TCACTAACTCGGGGGGGTGGGGTGTCACGCCCCTTGTTACCTGCCTCACTACGCTGGGCAGACCCGCACCCACGAATTAATGATAGCCGGAGGTCAGCCATCTCAGCTGCCTCCTGTAGAGTTTTAGGGTTCTTTTCTTTAATAGTTAAAGTCATATCTGCACCAGTACACTTATAAAACTGCTCGAGCAGAAACAGCTCAGTCAACTGTTCGGCCGTCTCAGCTTTCTCAGAACGTGTCCAGTTAGCAAGTGCATCTTTTAAGTCCCGGGCATGTTCAAGAAAGGTCGCCTCCCTAGTCTTCGTAACACCCCGAAACTTCAATCGATATGTTTCTGGTTGCAACTCGTATGCCCGTAGGACAGCTCTCTTCAATTCTGGGTAGTCAATGCAAGACTCTAAAGGCAGTGCATCATAAGCCTTCAGACCCTTACCCGTAAGTCTTGAGGAGACCAGAGCTGCCCACTTCTCTTCAGGCCAATTATGCTCCCTACACTTCTTCTCAAAACGATTAAAAAATTCTGTGACTTCAGTTTCACTAAATGCCGGCACCAACTTGACTAAGTGGGACAAGGACTGTTCTCTTACTTGGCCCTCACGGCCCATCCGAATCCCTGTCGACTCTGCACGAGTCTTATCTAAGTCTATCTGAGCACAATATTTCTCGGAGTCGTATCTAAGCTCAGCCTCGTGCCTCCTGACCTCAATCTCATGCCTCCTAGTCTCATTCTCCTGCTTCCTAGTCTCATCCTCCCGCCTCCTGGTCTCAGCCTCAATCTCCTTCTCATGCCTCCTAGACTCATTCTCCATCTCCTGCTTCCTAGCCTCATTCTCCATTTTAGCAAGCTCGAGTTTAAATATCATCTCAGGAGACAGGCCGGAAGAGGGAGCTGCCACTACTGAAGGAGGGGGGGCAAGAACTGGGGAACCACCATACGCACCGCCCGAGGGCACTCCAATCTTCCAATGCTCATCCCTCTGTGGGAGAGTGCTAACCTCCGGCAACTGAGTGGACGGCACTGTGGGAGTCGAGTGAGAGGGGATCTGGGGAGGAACCCCCCCAAACGCCCTCTCCTCCGAAACCCCATGTCGCCCACGCAACACCCAGGAAATCAGCTCCCCCTTGGACATCCCTCCTACATTGGATAGACCCAAAACCTTGGCTATCAGGTGCAAGCCATAAACATTCACCCCAGTCAGCCTCTCCTCCGTCACATGGTACTGCTTACTCACAAAAAGTCTAGCATCCTCCTCACTAGTTACTAACGGCACCTCCTCACTTAGCATCTCTCGCTCCTCGTCAGTACTAGGGCCCGACATACTGAAGTTCACCAAAAAATTCTCGAGACAAAAGTGTTAAACTCCCTTATGTAAGCACTAATTACTAAATTAACTGGAGTCTCTTAAATGCTCTCCTAATTGCCTTACAAAAAAAAATATTCTTCAATATGTACGCTAAAGTACGAACAAACAAATGTTGTACAACTCTGCAAAAAATTATACTGTTCACAAAATCCTAAGCAAGGTCGCCATTTGTTACGACCGGGCACTCGGGTACACTAGGGCTCTTACACAGGACTCGAGTATGGCTCGCTGCCACAACGGAAACACACGATCCCAACCCCAGAGTACTGCCAGCCGAACAAAAAACGCCACTACCCTCCAGAGTTCTATCTGCTATAACGGGGTATACAAGAACTCGGTACTAGCGTTTCACACAACAGACTAATAACAAGACGGGAGTTATCTAGTCTGGTCAACAATCAAACAAAGAAGAAAGTACTACAACACTAAAGAATAGTGTTGGCCGAAGCCGAAGTAATCCACCCTTGAACTAAGAACTTAAGAAGTCCTCCACCCTCTACTTCGGATCGGCACTATTACGTTACGTTAAACAATAGTCCTCGAGCATCAAGCAAGGAATCTTCTGATAAGTTAGATGCTTCTCGAATACTCGTAAGAAGTAAGTATCGGATTTTGAACAGCAATTTAATGAATAACTCACTGGTAATTAAAGGCTTTAAATTGACATAAGAAGAATTATAAGAATAAGCAATAGGATATGGCAAACATTAAGAAGAAGTACTCCGACAATGCACTGGCAATAGCCTACTAAGATTGTGCTCGTGGGCCACTAATCTCTGAAGTAGCTAAGCGTGCCACACATGAAATCAATAGTGCTTAAACAATAATATACATAAGAAGCTTCAATACTATGCTGTATCTGCTGGTCGAGCAAAGTCTAGCTGGGATATCTAAGGTTAAGAGACAATGGCTGAGCAAGCGGCTCGTAGCCTAGCGAGGTCCTTAAGACTGTGCGGCCAAATTACGGTAATTGACGGGATGCTCTCTTGAGAGATCCAGATCACTAGTATCTGGTTCTCTCCTGGCGATCCTCTCAAAGTCAAGCAAATGAGATAGCACAGTGTTGGGTGGCACAGGCAAAAGCCCTCACTCGCAACACAGTGCTAAACTCCCACGGTACACAATCAAAAAGACCCCCTAGGCTTCCCACGTCTCCGTTGCAATTGTGCTGGTTCAACCAACCTAGCACTCATAGGAAATCACAACTCGAGGAACCCTATCCCAGTCTAGCATTACCTAAACCAGCAGAAAACAGGAACATGAATAATAGTACACAGGGAAATACATATACGAGTGCAACAAACATCAATCAATCCTATTCTAGTTAACCCTTCCAAAATAGGCTATCTAACAGGCACTTATCTCGTGAGAACTCAAGCGATAATACTTTGGCTGACTAAATCTGCACCAAAGGGGTCATTGAGGTTATAAACAGGGACGAGAAGAGAAGAAGGTAGGCTGTTCAGAGAGTAGAGAAAGTTCACATCAGTCGGAAGAATATGGATAGTTGCAAGGGATATGAGAGGTCGCTTTGCCTGATGAGTTCTGATCTAAAAATGGCGAGACCTCCCTTTTTATACTCGGCCCCGTAGCGAGCATAACGGCAATCATGACGTCACATTCTCTCTCTCAATCTGGGATCGACAAAGGATTTCCCACGCTTGAGGAGGGAGGGAGGGGGGAATTAGGCCTACCCCTCGTGGCGCGCTCACTGGTCGGTGTTACATAACTCTCTCTCTCTTCGCATCATTATATATATATAAATCCCACACACAATACTTATATCTAATGATATAAAATAGAACTCGTTGACTTAGAAGAAAACAAAATACATAATGATAATACTTATAGTACAACGGTTCACATAAACTGAGTTAGGAAACTCTACACAGACTACAGCCAAAGTTCCTGCCCTGACGATCCTAGCGAGGGTGGGGCCTGACTGGGCGTTCTGTACAGCATGCTCATACTCGACATGCGTCACAACATGGTATCATATATTGGTCTGTGATTGAGTGTGATTCAGTTTGCTGTTCAGTGTGCTAGGTGTTGATTAACTGTTCTTCAAATGTTCTTTTTGTGTAGTGTTCATTCCTTGTAACGAGTGCCTTCACTCGGCGCTTAGCCCAGTACCATTCTTTGCCGTGATTAACTGAATCATCATGCTTATCAACCTGTTCGTTTTCCCTAGTTAATAGTAATTATAATTAATACGAAAATTAGAAGTGTTTAATATCATCCTTCTTCATTAATTTGTGATTATCTGAGACATTAACCCTTTTGGCCTTCTGAAACGCAACAGCATGCTAGTTGCCCTTGCTTGAATTTTAATCTCTTGGGTTCAGCATTGTAGGATCGTAACAATACTAATGTTATTTAAAGTGTTTAATGTGTTATATTGGTTGCTCCAAAAAAAAAAACTCTATGTCCACTGTATTCCTCTAATCATAAGGAATCTCAAAACAAATGACCACTATATTCCTCTGTTCAGTAAATCCTATGCAAGGTCGCCATCTGTTACGTCCTGGGATATATAAACACTGGGCTCTTTCTATTGGACTAGGTATGCGGCAACAAGCAACAACGGAAAACGCTAGATCCAACCCTTATCTATAAACCCAGGCAACAAACCACCCTAAACCGTCAAGAGTCCTGCCTGGACAACGAGGTATCCTATGACTCGGTTACAGGGTGCACGCACTATAGACTGCTGAAAAATCAGGCAGGCTATATAAAAGATCACACAATTAAGTTGACTTAAAGCTTCAAGGAAAAGATAGATAACGGAATTAAATTGCAGAAACAATTTAATAACAAACTAGAAGAAAGCACATTTAACGTTACGTTAATTAATACAATTAATCACCCCTGCGTGAAAGAAGGTGAAAGCAAACAGTCCTCAAAACATCGTACAGGTAGACAAGATGCGGGTTTCTAAACTGCATGCGGCTACTGTAGGATCTGATGCTTAGCAAAGAAAGTACGTTACGGATTTAGAGAACTCTTAACTAATAAGCAGGAATAAATACTAGTGATAGGCCATACAGTGTATAATGGCATAGGTATAATTAAATAAAGGCAGCAACTCGCAACATAACCACATACAGGTGTGCTTCTCACTCTTAGTCAGGCAAGCCTGCTCGGACAGAGTCTCTAAGCCCCACCCTGACTCACAATGCTCACAAAAACGGTAAACTGTGGCACAATAACAAGCATACAGAAATAATAAACCCCTAGCTGTTAATCTGCCAGGTGGCAGAGGTCTAGCCGGAAGGATATAGGCTTCGGATACCCGGGCTGAGCCACCTGCTCTAGCCTAGGGACGTTCCCAGGTCTGTGCGCCAAATTACTCTAATTGAAAGGGTGCTCTCTTGAGAGACTCAGATCGCAAGTATCTGACTCTCTCCTGGCGACCCTAAAACAAAAGCAAGACGTGCTAGCGCAGTGCTGAGTGGACTAGGCAAGGGCCCTCACACAACACAACACAACACTAGACACACAGGGACACAGACAAGAAAATGCCCCCAGACTCCCACGGGTATCCTAGTAAAGTCGTGCGGGTCCACAGGACTCGCACCAGCAGACTTTACTTGAAGGATCGCAAAAAGCCTCCCCTCCGGTCTAGCCCCTGCTAACCTGACACAAGAACACACTAGCAAGCATGAAACCACCAAATATGAGACAATAAAAAAGCTTCCTAGGTCTCATTAACAATTACATCTCTGCATAAAGCCCAAAATCCTATCTAATTATCTGAGAGCTCGTCGTTAATACAATAATAGATATAAGGTCTATCAAGGGGATGGGATAATTAAATAGATTGGTGAAGTAGTGGAAGGAAGGTATACAAAGTAAGAGAGAAAGTTTCTAAGTGGGGTTGAGAGGGATAGATATCAAGGGGGTCCGAAGGGCACTACAGTGAGGTGAGCTCTGAGTCTTGAATCTGTCTGGACCCCGCCCTAGGCATGCAGAATACATCCCATGCTTGGCAACACTCGACACAGTTGCCGGGTAAAAATCATCTACCCCGTGCGTGAGTCGAAACTAAGCCTAACGTTGCAATCAAATGCATGTGGCAACGCTTCAGGCTCGTCCCAAGCTAAGCAAGCGAAGCAAGGTCCCAAGCCGGTCTCTCTCTCCCACCCGTCTCTTCCCGCCCTCACTGACTTACATCTTATATATTATAATGAAACAATCAACTATCGAGAATAAAATATACTAAGATGCGTTGGTTAAGAATAAGGGCAGCTACAAGCTGTGAAACAACATAAGAATATCCCAGACATTAGTTACGTTGTCGTAGGATATATACTAAGGGAGAGCCTGCCGGCTGGCTACCACAAGCCGGTTTCTAAACGGCTGGGCAGCCGACGCGTGCGCATGCCCGCACGTGGTTACTATGCAGAAGCGTCACAAGCATGAGTAAGTATAACTACCGGTGTGAACCATCAATTAAACCTACAGTACGCGCATGGATTGTTTTTTTTTTTATAGAAGCATATGTTTCCTCTATACATAATAATGTTAACATAATTGTGAGATGAAAAATTAATGTAATAAATACCCTGACAATATTATATTAACATACATTTATATGAATATAAATAGTAAGACGTTAATATGAACTCGGAAAAATAAAACATATCAAGCAACCAATATACAGAGAGAAAGTGAGAGAGATGCATGGATAAATGAGTGTATCAGTTAAATCTTGGCTATGCTACTTGTATCTATGTAATAATAATAATAATAATGATGATAATTGCAATAATAATAATCTTAGATAAATGTTAGGATTCAAAGACCTCAAATGCTTCACGTGTGTTCGTGACAGTCACTGTGGGCCGCCGTCCAGTAAGGGTCCTGGCCTCACCTCTTGCCAGAGAGGAGTGGGCTAGAGACTATGGTATCGGAGTGTACATTGTAAGACAATGCGTTTACCTCTACATACATTAGCGGGTTAAATCGAACAAATTTATATCTGAGTATTTGAGTCACAACGCAGTATTATCATATTTATTTTATTTATTAATATTATAAATTACTTTAACTAATAAAATAGCTTATTGCATTGAAATAGCTAAATTTCACATTTATTTAAGCAATTGCATGTTTATTTGCTCTAACGGAACATTCTGAACTAATTTGACTTCTAAAATTCTTGCGTTCGTCCTTCTCACGTAATTCTCCCCCGGTTCAAAGTTCACCCACGCACCCCAACGAACATACTCCACTCAGATTTAGCACAGGTGGCTCGAACAGCAAAATTAACCTGATGTATTAACGTTAGTTTTTGCTTTTCCATTCCTATCAGTTATTTAAAGGTCAGCCAAATATAATATTGCACAATTATTTGTGTATATTTCTCATACGGCTATATTTAGCTTGAAACGCATGAAATTTGAAATAATTCAAACAAATTCCTCAAAGTGTCCGAAACCTACAAGTTCAAAATACAATAAACTGTTTAAGCAATAAGATTGATAGCAACAAGACACTATTTATTAACAAAGGTCAAAATGCAATGGATAGGTATAAAGATTGGCCAACTATATTCAATCCAAGCTACAGTAGGCTATATCGTAACCCGAAGTCACAAGATCGAGTCGAGTCCTTTAGAAATAAAAAGCTTGATTATTAAACTCCGGGTAATTCTATTTCGTATTTTAAACCCTTGCTAAAGTGCTTTCTTAAATATATAATTAAAGGGGTTTAAACAGCTTTAATGTGTTATAAAGGACTTAGTCCATTCATAATGAGAAAGATTACTATTTGTTTGCGCACATTTCGTCCGTGAAGGATTAGGGAAGCCTTTCTGTGAGATTTAATAATATGGCAGTAAATTCTGAATAAACGTAATTCATCATGCAACACATGTCTACTATTTGCGACAATACAAAACCTGCGCAATACCGGACTACCGTAGGTAAAACGAAATTTCATATATTGCATAAATGTATGCAGTACACAGTTTTGTCCTACTCCATTCATGATTATGTATTTCTGCAGGTTACCAGATCACCTTGTCGAGTTTTTGCTCCTTCCCTCTTACTTTCTTTGACACAGCAGTGTTGCAAAAATACCATTAACACTTATCCAATCTAACATTATGTAGTCAAGTATATACAGTATATTTATTTTGTATATATGTATGAGAGAAACAAAAGGCAGAACTGCCTGTTACGAGTGCCTCCCCAGAGTTAAAAGGGTGTAAGAGCCAATATCAAGGAACGGTCGAGACCAAATGTCTGGATACACGGAGTTTGAAGGTATTTAAGTCATAGGATGAGGGACAGATGGGTTCAGGGAGAGAGTTCCGGAGCTCACCTATTGAATAGAAAAAACAAATGGGAATATAGGTTAGCTCTTGGGTTGCAGAGTTGCACAGAGTACAGTATATGCTCATAAACGGAAGCTCATATTAAACAAAATAATGATTGAAGGGAAGTGGATGTTGGTGTATCGCTGAAAAGGGATGGAAATGAGTGGAAGCTGCCTATACTGCTGTATGCGGATGATACAGTTCTGATGAGTAAGAATGAATGAGAGCTGCAGGGTTTGGTAAATGAGTTTGGAACAGTGTGCAAAAAACGGAATTTGAAGGTAAATACGGGGAAGAGCAAGGTTATGATATTCCAAAGGGGTGAAGTCACAGAGTGTGAGGTGAAGTTAAACGGTCAGGCTATGGAGATCGTCAGCTCTTTTAAGTATCTGGGCAGTGTGTTGAGTAAAGATGGGACTATGGATGAGGAGGTGCGGGAGAGGGTGCAACAGGGGAAGAGGGTTGTAGGAATGTTGAAAGCATTAACAAGAAATAGGGTGGTCAGTATGGAAGTGAAGAAGTCCTTGCATGACAGTGTGGTAATCCCGACACTAACTTACGGAAGCGAAGCATGGACGTTCGGGAAGAGACTTAGACCAAGAGTGAGAGCGGTGGAAATGAGTTACTTGAGAAGTGCGTGCGGAGTTACATGGAGGGGTAGACAGACGAATGAGGAAGTAAGAAGGAGGTGTGGTGTGGAGGTAGATGTGCTGGAAAGTGTGAAAAGGAACAACTTGAGATGGTTCGGCCATATGGAACGTATGGAAAGCGAGAGATTGACTAAGAGGGTGTACGAGAGCGAGGTGGAAAGACAGAGAGGGAGAGGTGCACCGAGGGAGAGGTGGAAGGATGGAGTGAGGAAGTATATGAATGAAGGCGGTGCTGGTTGGGAGGAGGGGCGTCAACTGACTGGGGACAGAGGTGCATGGGGGCGGTTCGTTCGTGGCCACCCCTTCGGGGATTGCGGCGTCAGGCAATAGATAGAATGATTGAAGGCAGTTGATAGAATATTAATAAACGTTAAACTGTATATTTTAGAGGTTATCCCCTTGTGGATCACGACGCATTTTTGACAGTGTATTCCGCTTATAGTTTAATGCTTAGCATGGAAGTCAAAGGATTTAATGAGTCTGTTCCTTGTAATACCAACTGATATTTCACAAGTTGCAAAACATTGAGTTGTGATAACAAGAACAAACGGTTAAAATGCATCGTAAATCTTCAAAGAGTTAAGTTAGTCGAGAATGGAATTTCTTTACATATATACTTATTTCGAAGTTATCATGAAGCAGATTGCGTCACATTAGTCATTTCATTACTTTCATCTAGCATTTCAACATACTGTAATTACGGGGTGAATATAATGCCCTTGCAAATAATTAAGAAGTTTTTAATAAGTAAATATGGTAATTGGATAGCATCAGAGTTTAGTTACTTCCTCATGGGAGCTACTTCATTCTGCCACGAACTCTGTATTCAAAAGTCAATAGTATCGCAAAAATAGTGGATTATTGAATCATGAGGATCTACTGTAAATCTGAGCTAGATAAACAAAAGTTTAAAGTAACAATATTGAATGCAACAATAATATTTGGTGAAATAATATATTAACATATGCAATATGTGTACTATTATTCAACATCTAGTATCATTCCATTATCTCTCTCTCTCTCTCTCTCTCTCTCTCTCTCTCTCTCTCTCTCTCTCTCTCTCTCTCTCTCTCTCTCTCGGATACCTAGCTGAATTGGCTTGAGTCTCCACTTCTACCAACCTATTATTTTCGTCGAGTTGTATTATTATTATGTAAATGATTTCTAAGTTAGTTCATAATTATATACTATATGATCTTAATGTATAGTGACAGTTTGTCAGAAACAATTTTACTATTCCTTGAGCTGAAAACTTACAATCATACATTTTACTCAGAGATATGGTGGTATGCCTGAACAGAGTGAGTTGTGCATGTTACCGGTCTAGGAAGGTAAGGTCTTCCTAAAGAATCATGGTAATCTCTACCTAGTGTCAGAGGGCAATAGAAGCTAAAATATTTATAAATTAGGGAAGGGTGGGGGGGGGGGGAGTAGTTTAGCAGGACACACAGGAATATCGACTGTATAGATTACCATCAATAGAGAGGAATAGAGTATGAAGTTAATAAACGGTTGCCAGTTGCTCTAAATGTCATCAATAATGCTTGACCACTAAAGTTGCTTCAATGCAGTGAATATAAGTAATTGTTTTATATATTGATTCACATACATAAATAACCATACTCAACCATTATCAATATGCCTCGTTTGGGTCAGTAGGCCTAGTGCAGATATCCGTGTCCAGTTATACAACTTGAAGTTATTTACATCCTGCGAAAATAAGAAACATACTGTGGTTGCAGTCAACCACAACAGGTTTATATGACTGTTCGAACTTCTGTTTCATTTGAGCGGAGTGTGTTCGTTTGTGCGTTCCCAAGTTTACCCGTCGTTCAGAAAGACCCTAGCAAATTGTATTGTTAGCATCAAGGGGGGCTTACTTTTAGGGATTGAAACTGTACAGATAGAGGGATAGAAACCGAAGGAGGATAGTTTGGAAATTAGAGACACTATCTGGGAAACCTACAGTGTAATTTTTAGGAGTGTTGTTATAAATTAGGGACAATGAACATTATATACATACCTACATACACAATTAACCTGTTAAGCGCTAAATAGCCCTAGGAGCTAGAGTAGTTATTTGTGTATTTCTAGCCTTGGATTCTGACAGAATTCGTTATATTTACAATATAGACCATTATTTGTTTTCGGTATGCTTTTATTTTACATATATGATGTATATATGAACCTTCAAGAGTGCTAAAATAAGTGGGAAAAGCATTTGGGTGGTGAAAACCGAAGATATTGGCCACCCGGTCGTAATGTCAGGCGAGAGAGAGCTGCAGTCAACCCTCCTCTCTCGCTGTCTGTGAGGTAACTGAGGGGAGCGGGGCGGTCTGGGCTGGTGTGTGTGTGGTACATATCGATCTTTTCTGCAACCCACTTGTGCTACATTATCGCGGGAGAGAAAAATAACCGATAAATGATGATAATAAGAGGGAAAATAGGTGATAATTGAGGAGGGGAGGGAGGGGGGAATAAGGTGGGGAAGGAGGGGAGGGGGGTGGGTGAGATTTACATGGATGAGTACTGGAGGGGAATTATCTCACCTAGAGACAAATTTTTTTTTTTTGATAGGCCCTTTTTTTTTTTGGAAAGCTTTTTTTATGGTCCTGCTTCCGTGAGGCCTATCGCGTTCCCTATAGGAAGCCTTCCGTGAGGCCTATCGCGCTTGCCGGGTTAAAGACCGCTTCCTCAACAGAGAGCGTGGTTTCAGACCTTTTACTGTAGTAGAGTCAAGGCTTACCACAATATTGACCCAGACCTTTAAACTTACCACAATATTGACCCAGACCCTTTACTGTAGTAGAGTCAAGGCTTACCACAATATTGACCCAGACCTTTAAACTTACCACAATATTGACCCAGACCTTTTACTGTAGTAGAGTCAAGGCTTACCACAATATTGACCCAGACCTTTAAACTTACCACAATATTGACCCAGACCTTTTACTGTAGTAGAGTCAAGGCTTACCACAATATTGACCCAGACCTTTAAACTTACCACAATATTGGCCCAGACCTTTTACTGTAGTAGAGTAAAGGCTTACCACAAAACAGCCCCATCAAGTTATGACAGTGGCCGATGTTGGTATAGCGCTAACAGTGTCTCAGCAAGACTCAAAAAGTCCCCCTGAAGCAGTTTCACCTGGAGAATCCGCACCACATCAGTTTTAGCCGTGCTTCAACAGAAAAATCACCATAACTGATATTGAGGCTAAGTGCACCACCGAAGTGGCGGGCATTGGGGTCACTTCATCCCTACACCAGAAACAAAGGCCGAATTGGGCCAGGGGGATGTGAGAGTAAGACACTAAAGAACCATGGGGCACACCATTATGGCCCGAGTGCCATCACCACTCTCAGGAAGAAAGATAGAAATATGAATAATGAAAAAGGTAAAGTCATAACTGGGAAGTAGAGAACACTCACTCTGACAGATCCAGCCCACCACAGAGAGGAGTAAAACAATAAATGAGCCTATATGTTAAAGGGAATGTTTCATAATATTATGTCAGCATGTCATAATCATTCCATTGGTAATTTTTTTGAAAAGACTCGCAGCGTTATTATACATAATTTATTAGGGAAAGTGAAGCTCTATGGAATCCTTATAATATTCTCACATAGATTCCACTGTGGGAGAATAGTTTTGATAGTTAACTATAGTTTTGATGTAAATACTACCGCAACTACGAATCTTGTTTCCGAGACCTAGTATATTAACCTAACCAAACAACCTAACCAAACAACCTAACCTAACCTAACCCTAGAGTGCCCTAGACCCAGTACGTGGGATACAACACTAGCCCTTGCTAGTTGCATGCCAGCTACTGTGGGTTCATATATTAGACATACAGTAACATCTTTGTAGAACAACACTTTACCGTAGCGAGTGTACTCCATTTCGAAGCACTCCATTTGAGAGCAGAGCTCTCAAGATTGCGGGACTGAGTTTGTTTACGCGCGGGACTATTTATATCGACAAAATCGAGTTACAAAACTTATCAAAACTATTCTACCACAACGGAATCTATGTGAGTATATTATAAGGATTCCATAGAGCTTCACTTTCCCTAATAAATTATGTATAATAACGCTGCGAGTCTATTCGCGATAATTATCGAATAGTTTGCTATGAAACTTATATGATATCAATACTATACCATAAATACCTTGATCACCAATATATGTAGATTATTGATCTTTGTTTTGAAGTGCTATGTGTACAAGGTGTATGTTATAACACATATATAATATTCTTAAATGTTGTAGAAGCATAATGTAATGAACCGATTAAGCCACCACAGGTTATAACACAATCTGACTAAATAAAACATACTAAAACCATCAATATATATTTGTATTCGCAACATACATACAATATGATTAAATATATTTCATAAAGCTCGAATCGAATATGCTACTCTAAGCCCAACACAATGAGTCGTATGATTCTGGGAAGCCTCCTGTATATGGTGAGGTAAGGCAAACATATTTATTACTTGATTAAACGGAAACATTCTAGGATTACTATACTACCAGTTAAGGTATCCAACAATAATTCTTGATGGTCATATTATAAGTTACAAGTATGATAAGTTGAGGTCAAATAGTAATTCATTATTGACAAGATAATTATTATTTGTTATAAGATGAGGCAACATAAAAAAGTAAGTCTTCCAGTTATACCCTAACCCTTCCCTCTTAGCCCTCACTTATCATCCTGTCAAGGAAAATCCATCGGCGGGTTTTGTCTGTTCGTTGGTTTAACCCCTTCAGTGCTATGATGACTTTGTACCATATTCCTGACAATCATTAGGTGATCTTATACAGTTCAGAAGCTACCTGTAAGAGTCACTGGAGAGTTTTAACCCTTTTAATTCCTAGAGGTCCATTAACCCTCACCGACATATGACGCAATTTTGAGCCTATTAGGGATACTTTAAAGCCTTTGTTACCGTCAGGGGTATTTATAAACCTTTAGTTTAGTTACTTCAACCTCTGCAGTTGTCTTGAGTTAGCTGTCGGTAGAAAACTAATTTTGGAGAGGTAATTATAAGAGTGAGAGAACTCTATTTCTTATTGCTAATCTGGCAACCTCTGCGTCATATACGTCTGAAGGGGTTAATAATTGAAAAAAAAATCGTAATGGGCTATTCTGCAGTAAACTCTTTAGCCTGGTAACAGTTATGTATACTTCATTTTGGACAATATAAAGTTTATGTAATTAAATTCAGCCATCGATTTTATCGTGGCCTATAAGATTCTTATACAATGTATTTCATTAGTATATGTATCTAAATGCGCGTAAACATTTATTACTGATCCTGAAGAAAAAAAATCCTCTATATCGCTTACCTCGCAAGAGGCAGGTGAGTTTGTTTACATCCGCCGCGAGTGTAGCCTCGGCGACTCGCGTTGAGTAAAATGAGGTCTGTGCCCCCTACTGTTGAAATATAAAAGGATTTCAACAAGTCCTGGGGGGGGGGGCCTCTTCCCCCCCCCCCCCCCCAACATATTTTGTATCCCACGGCAAACGGTTATGGCCTGGCCAAATACAGATATTTTTCGCTATATATCAATCAGTTGCAAGAATACTGTAATTTATCTTCGCTTCACTGAGTATATCTTACTTCTAAAATGTGCTTTAATTGTAGCTTAAAATAATTGTCGATAATGTATGGATGGCGGCTCCATCATTGACTTATTGATTAACATTATGTATGATATAGGCTACCGGTATATACGTTAATTTACATAATGAAAAGCCACAAATCCACAAAATGTAATATGTACAGTGCAATATAATAGTTCGCTAAATTTTTGATCTGAAAATGTACGAAATCAGGACATAGTTTATTACTTACTTTAGAAGAATCACGTAGACCACAGGCGCAGCTTAGTTGGACCTTGACTGTCACCCAGCAGCTCCACTTCTCTTGGTTGTTAAGATGAAGACTGGATGGAGTTACCATTGTTGTTGAGGGTAGCCCGGTATTGGGGGCTAGTCGGCCACCGTAGACAACCACTTGTATAGTTGGTACTTGAACCTGTCTCATGATATGCCCGTCAGGTTCCTTATTTATGTTGGGTGCACTTAGTTCAGGCGAGCTCCGTTATAGCTGTCCTGTATTATGGTTGTCACTATACACCCTCTTCTCTCTTGATGAAGCCAAGTAATTCTCTTCTTGGGTGGTTGTGTGTTTGAAGGTCCTCATTTGGCAGCAGCCTCCGAGACTCTTCCAAACATAAATTATGGTGTATCTGTCACGGCGGTGTTGGAAAGACTAAAGTTAAATGGTGTAGCCTTTCCCAATAGATAAAGTGTTCCATCCCTCCATTACAATCCATATTAATACACAGCATTACTCACTGACTATTATGAACAAATAATACATGTCAAGGAACAGTGGTAACACCACACAATCATAAAGTTCATCGAGGTTGGTGGGGAACTATTGGATCTGACTGTACAGGTAGAACAGACAACATACACAACCTATCACTTCACCGATATAAACAATACTAACCCAATTATTCCGTATTCTGAGCAAGGAAGAAAACATTTACGTAGTGTTAACTCTTATGGGGGATTATGAAACCACAATAATGACATAGCATGGTCAATAGATGGCGCTGTGAGCGCAGGCGTGTCGTCTGTCTGTTTACAACAAATGACAGGAACGATGCGAGGGTGTGTGGCGGAATAAACAAACATGGCCCCAAACGTTGGCCACCGCTGAGTGGTATGTGGGGAAAAATTAGACGAACTGGCCGTGACCTACGATTCCATTTCATCCCATAAATATGGAACAATTCGCTGCTTAGGGAGTGATAAAATGTTTACATGAAAATAAATTATGTATAGTGTGTATTGGTTACAATCCAAAATATATATTTGACACCGGACACCGGTTTGCATTTCATATTGCCATGCTTATTTCTCTCTTATTCATCGACTAATATACTTAATTAATAAATAATTGAATTAGTATAAATTTGTAAATGTCACTTGCAATGGTGTGCACTGGAATAGGTGTAAATACTGATATTCTCAATAAGGTTAGTTCTCTGAGACCAACTGCTTACGAATCTGCACATAAGAGCTGTGTGTAATTATAGGGACTGGAGAATGATAGTTTATTCCAACAGAGAGGTCAGAGGAAATACAGTTTAATATTATAAGATAGACCTATGTTATTGTGCATTACAACCATTTACATGTATAAATGTGTAAAACATTAATGTGTTTGAATTAATTGCATGTTGTTAAGGGACATTTCATAATGTATTACATTCCATTTACCCCAAGGATAATATTACTGAGACTTTAGGTTATCAAAAATAACGAGAACTGGACACAATATACAGAGATAAAGGATACTAATAAGTACACTCGGATACCATTGTCTCTAGCCCACCCCACTCTGGCAAAAGGTGAGGCCAGGACCCTTTCTGGATGGCGGCCCACAGTGATGGTGAGGGGTGGGGTTTGAAAGAGAGGGCAACACACAAACGAGCACAGTGTGAAGCATTTGAAGACTTCGAATCCTGTCCCAAATGCTTCACACTGAGTTCGCTTTATCAATTTATCCGAACACCGACCCGTGGTAATAACGTTCTTGACATTGTACTTGCAACAAAAGAAGAATTAATAGAGAATTTGAATGTTGGTGATGAATTCAGTAACAGCGACCATCGTACGATAACTTTCACTTTAAACTTTACTAGTAACGAACCAAATAGTAGCATCGAAAAAGTCCCTAATTTCAAGAAAGCAAACTTTCATAAACTTAGAGCTATGTTTAAAGAAACTGACTGGAGCTTTTTAATTAACAATAACGACATAAATACATCTTGGAAGTTATTCGAAACCACTTACCTAAAAGCAGTGCAAGACTGCATACCATCGAAAATACGACGTCCAGGCCATAATAATAAGCCCAAATGGTGGAAAAAGATATTTCTAACTGCCTGCTTGCTAAAAAAATTGCTAATGATAGATTAAAATCCTCACAAAATGACGAAGAACGGGTGAAATTTGTAGAGCTACGACGCACAGCCAAAAAGTTAATTAAGCAAAGTAAAAAGACCCTAGAGTTACATATTGCGAATCAAAGTAAAACAAACCCGAAAGAATTCTATAGTTATATCAGAAAGAAAAAAGTAGTTACTTCAACTGTTGGACCGTTAGTCGATGAAAATAGAGAATACACCAAAGACGAAGTACAAATGAGTAATGCCCTCAATACCTTCTTTGCATCAGTTTTTACAACAGAAGACCTCAGTGATATCCCTACTCCATCGCCGATTCAGATTGATAATTCAGATGTTCTAAGCAATATCACCGTTACAGAGAGAGAAGTATTGAATTATTTAGATAAACTCAAGTTAAATAAAACGCCTGGACCTGATACAATCTCGCCTAGAGTTCTAAAGGAAGCTAAGGATGAGCTCTCCAAACCACTGACATTACTATTCAATAAATCCTTGCAGTCTGGAACTATGCCTGATCAGTGGAAGATAGCCAACGTAACACCGATATTAAAAAAAGGCAGCAAATCCCTACCCAGTAACTATCGTCCAATTAGCTTAACCTCAGTTGTATGTAAAATGCTAGAAACGGTCATAAGAGACAGACTCGTAAATCACTTAGAGGAAAATAACATACGTAAAGATATTCAACAAGGCTTTCGTAAAAAAAGTTCCTGTTTAACAAACCTCTTAGACTTCTTCCAAGATATCCTCAACCTCTACGATGAGAGTAAAGCTGTAGATATTATATACCTTGATTTTCAAAAGGCCTTTGACAAAGTTCCGCACAAACGTTTATTGCTAAAACTAAAAGTGCATGGAATACAAGACGGTGTGTTGAAATGGATAGAAAATTGGCTCAGCGACAGAAAGCAAAGAGTAGTCATAAACGGTAAGGCATCTAAATGGACCAATGTACCAATGGGGTACCCCAGGGATGGGTACTAGGACCAATTCTCTTTCTAATTTACATCAACAACATAGATGAGGGTCTCACCTGTACAATCTCAAAATTTGCTGACGATACAAAAATTGCAAATAGCGTACTCTCAAAAGATCAAGTTGACGATATGCAACACAATCTAGATAAATTGTCACATTGGGCCCAAATTTGGCAAATGAGTTTCAATGCGGATAAATGTAAAGTACTACATATCGGATACCTAAATGAGAAAGCAAACTATTCGATGAATGGCACTCAGCTTAAGAATGTAAACAGAGAAACCGATCTGGGAGTAACAATATCGAGTAACCTAAAACCGAGTCAACAATGTGCAGAAGTTGTTAAGAAGGCAAACAAAATAATTGGCTTTATAGGCAGGTCATTTGAGCATAAATCCAAAGACGTAATCCTAACCCTTTACAATTCCTTAGTCCGCCCTCTTCTGGAATACTGCATTCAATGCTGGTGCCCTTATTACCAAAAAGACATAAACAAGCTAGAACGAGTTCAACGTAGAGTTACCAAAATGATACCTAGCCTAAAGAACAAACCATACGAAGAGCAAGAGCGTCTTAGAGAATTAAATCTATTTCCTTTAGCCCAGCGCAGATTAAGAGGTGACTTAATTCAAGTGTTCAAAATCATCAAAGGCATCGACAATATGAACTGTAGTAATTCACTATCAACCAATCTAATTACACGCGGGGAAACGGTTGCAAAATTATTGGTAAATCTTTTAACTCACACGAATCTAAGAATTTCTTCTTCAATCGAGTTGTCAACTTGTGGAATGGGCTTCCCCGAGACGTTATAGACTGCAGCATAGTTGATTCATTTAAACTCTGCCTAGACAAATATCTCGCATCAAACCCGCGACTGACTGCGTTTGTAAATGAAGAACTTTATTTTATCCTCCCCTCAGTTACTAACCAATTTGTCCCCTACTAACTTCCTAGTCCTGCCACGGACATTAGTTCCAGGGCAGTAGTTCCCTTTCCAAAGTTCCCTTACCCACTCTAAATCACTGTTTGGACACTTGATCCTCAGTGTTTTGGAGGACAAGCAGCCTAGAAGAGTCATTAAATCTGTTGTTGCTTGATTTCCTTTGTAGTCCTTTGTATGTGCGTTTCTCTCTCTCCCAAACCCCAGCCGTAACTATTATTGTGGGCCACCGTTCAGAAAGGGTCCTGTCCTCACCTCGTGCCAGAGTGGGGTGGGCTAGAGACTATGGTATCCGAGTGAACCTCAAATCTGCCTCCATACGTTTTCTTTAAAACCTATTGTATTCCCATTCTCTTATCAACTAGCTTGGCCAATAGATGGCGTGCATGTAATGCCTTCGTAATTATAATGTGTAGTTGACACTCCGTATATTATGTCCTCCGTGATTCTGAGACACGTGGGAAGGGCGTCGTCTATAGTGTATAAAATATCGAACAAAAGATTGAGGAAATGAAAACAATTAGTAAAAGTAAACAACTTCAACATAGGGAAACATCGAGAGTTGTTTCATAAATCATCACTCATAATCCTTCATTAAAATCAACAATATCCCTCCCACTTGTTCAACCCTTTCAGTATATGATGACGCCCTCCTTCACTCTGCCTATGATTAGACGATTATATCAAACTTAGGAAGGACCTGTGGGAGCTTATGAACTATACAGTATGTATTGTACCTTTGATTCGTAGAGGATCTACGAAAGCTGAACAAAGTCGTCTAATGAAAACCAGAATACATTTAAGACAAAAACATATATTTGAAAATTTTAATAATATGATCCTTGTTCTCGAGTAATTGGTTCACGCAATTCGAAAAGAAAATGAACCCCGTCAATTTGTCAGTACGATGACGAATTTGGCATTTTGTTCTTGCAAACTAGTAACACTTAAGCTAAATTAGTATCCCTAGAAAGCCAAGAGGTAAAACTTATCTTATGAACCTTTTTGACTGTAAGATGGTGCACACTTGTTATAAGTACATACAATACTTCATGTTAAAACTAAATCGCAATTAAAATGTGCAATTAAAATAAATTATATTTATATTTTCAAAGTTGACTGGTTGGACATGGAGTTTGAAGCAATTTAAGTCATAAGAGGAGGGAAAGACTGATTTTGGGAGAGAGTTCCAGAGCTCAGCTGTTGAATAGAAGAAAGACAGAGTAACGTTTCACTCTTGGGTTGGACACAATAGGGATGGGATTGTGTTGGAAGACGGGTACCACGCTTCCTATGTAGAGGAGGTAGTATACACTGGGAGAGCTCAGTGGAGCACTGATTATTGTAGTACCGATAGAATAGCGAGAGAGATGCAACATTGCGGCGAAGAGAGAGAGAGTTTGCAGAGAGTTGGTGAGTGGCCCGGAAATAAATGATACGAAAGGCCTTCCTTTCTACTTTGTCTAGGAGTTTGGTGTAAGAGGATCCTCCCCTCACATGTGAACAATACTCAATACAAGGACGCACTGTGCCCCTGTACAGAGCAAGAAGCTGTGCAGGGGTAAAGAACCCCTTGAGGCGGTTGAGCATACCCAGCTTCTGGGACGCTGCCTTAGCAAGACTGGTAATATGGTCCTTCCAAGTGAAAGCAGAAGGAAAAGAGACACCGAGAGTATTGAGAGAAGACGAAGGATTGATTTTTGTATTGTTGAAGGATAAGGGATAGTCCTCTGGGAGTTTCGGGCGGGTAGATAGATGGAGAAATTGGGTTTTGAAAGCATTAAAGGCAGCAAGGTTTTCTCATAGTAGTTAGATCAGAAGATAAGTGTTCTATCGCCTCATTATGTTTGTCTTCGAGGGATTGCTGGCTGGGGCGTTCTGGAAAACTAATTGAGCAGTGCAAGGTAGAGTCATCTGCGTATGAATGGATGGGACTGGAGGTACAGTTAAGAAGATCATTTATGCAAATTAGAAAGCGAATAGGAGATAGGACAGAGCCCTGAGGAACACCGGAGTTGATAGGATGAGGAAGTGAGCGATGGCCGTCCACAACCACAGGTATGGAATGGCCGGAAAGGAAATTAGAGGCAAAGGCACAGATGGAGGGATAGAAACTGAAGGAGGGTAGTTTAGAAATTACAGATTTGTGCCAGACTCTATCGAAGGCCTTCGATATGTCTAGTGCAATACATAATATTAAACAAAAGTGTGAAGAGATGTTGCCTACCCAATTTTCACGATGTTGTATCATCCAATCAGCATTTTTCTTTGGACTATAGTGATTATTTTGTTATCAAGCACTAACGACCTTCCGACTCCTTACACAACACCTTTATATTAGCTGGGTCTCTTACATACATAAAGAATATAAATATAGATTTATCATGTATATCAAGAATCATATGGTGACGTTGGTGTTGTTGATATTAAGATGTTGGACTGTCCTATTTGGAGCGGTGTTAACTCTCAATCTTGAGTCCTTTGTTCGAACCACCAGCTCTCAATTAGTCCTAATGCATCCTTTTTATAGTAGTAGTAATAGTAGTAATAGTAGTAGTAGTATTACTATTATTATGCCAAGCTGAAGACTTACATCATATTGTAAACACCAACTGATACTAGTAACCATCATAGTTTGTTAGACAATACTTTCCGCCACCACTATATATATAATATATATGGTGCTTATAATATAGTTTCCTGTCTATTTTATCACATTATCTTAATATTAACAACATCAATATTAGGAGGTCGGTGTCGGCAAGGGTATAACATCGCCGCTCTTTGTTTGGTCATTTTCACTCAATTCGACATAGTTTTTAATACATATCTCCATTTGTAGTCATAATTGAAAGTAAGTGTTGATACTGTAAGCTATTTTCGTTTATACCGGTTATTAGGTAAAATTGTGAAGAGATGTTATTTGACTTTTTTCACGGGGCCCCAGATGTCTGGCTCAAGTGAACAGACTATAGTTTGTTATAATATTAATATACAGTTTAGCCAGATTTCATTTAGGTACAAACTATATTATATCATAATACATATATTAACACTTTTCAAAATCGAATGCCATATTATGATTACGTTTAACCCTTTAATTCATTGGTATAATTCATAAATTAGTTACAACTTTCTGATAAAGGAACAAATGGACAAACACTTATCAAAACTAAGGGAATACAATCCATAATATGTATAAACATAATCATATGGTAATGTTAGTGTTGTTGATAATAATATTTTCGACGGAAATGTCTGGATCAGTGTGAGCTGTCAATCATGAATCTTCTTGTATTTATCAAACAATGTTCACGTATGCAAATATATCGCACGTTAAAGTAGATCACGATATGTATATATATATATATATATATATATATATATATATATATATATATATATATATTATATATATATATACAGTATACATATATACAGTATATAATACACACACAATTCATTCATTGTCATAACCTGTTTACCTTAATATGAGTATAATGTATTAACAAACATAAATAATATGCGGAAATAGACCCGAAGCATTATTATATATTACCCAGTTCACAGCCGGGCGGGTAAGAGGTGAGGGCCTCACTGCCTGGTTGTCTGATCAAGTCCTGAGTTAATACAAGACTTGGTCAGACAGTGACTGGTTAGGTGGCCACCGAACAGACTAAACACCTGTAGGTGTAGGTCGTTAGGTGGCCACTGACAGATATATATATATATATATATATATATATATATATATATATATATATATATATATATATATATATACCGATATATATATATATATATATATATATATATATATATATATATATATATATATATATATACCGGTATATATATATATATATATATATATATATATATATATATATACCGGAATATATATATATAATATATATATATATATATATATATATATATATATATATATATATATATATATACCGGTATATATATATATATATATATATATATATATATATATATATATATATATATATATATATACCGGTATATATATATATATATACCGGTATATATATATATATATATATATATATATATATATATTATATATATATACACAGTAGTAGTAGTGTAGAGGCCCCTCTGGTTCCAGTTGTGTCCTTCCGGCTAATCGCCGTCCTGGTTCCTGAATAGGCCACTCTAGTTCCTGTAGGGGCCTCATAGATATATATATATATATATAGCTACCTTTTTCTACACTTTCACATTATCGATGTTGTGTACATTATCATAATTCAGTATTTTTACTTTCTGTCTGAATAGTTAAGTCCCTCCGTGTCATCTTATGATATTGTTAGATTTGATTTAGATAATATATCACTGAAAGCTTCTTCACATATGCCTTATAGTACAGTTATAGCCTGATTTAATGAATGTGTTAACACTAGACGATTTTATTACACTCATGATTATACATATTATGTAAACACATCAAATGGTCGCCAATAGGTAAAACATGCAATGCATACTTATCACCTGTTACCAATAAAGTAATGCACGATATATTCTATAAATAGTTTCCTCAACAACCTTTATTCTAACTGAGGAAAACAAAGACAGACAAATATAAGCAATTAAAACAGGGTTCATACACCTAATGCAGTCCACTATGCAGGAGAAACTTGCAAAAATTAAAACAGGGTCCATACACCTAATGCAGTCCACTATGCAGGAGAAACTTGCAACAATTAAAACAGGGTCCATACACCTAATGCAGTCCACCATGCAGGAGAAACTTGCAACAATTAAAACAGGGTCCATACACCTAATGCAGTCCACTATGCAGGAGAAACTTGCAACAATTAAAACAGGGTCCATACACCTAATGCAGTCCACTATGCAGGAGAAACTTGCAAAAATTAAAACAGGGTCCATACACCTAATGCAGTCCACTATGCAGGAGAAACTTGCAACAATTAAAACAGGGTCCATACACTTAATGCAGTCCACTATGCAGGAAAACTTGCAACAATTAAAACAGGGTCCATACACCTTATGTAGTCCACTATGCAGAATAAATTTGCAACAATTAAAACAGGGTCCATACACCTAATGCAGTCCACTATGCAGGAGAAACTTGCAACAATTAAAACAGGGTCCATACACCTAATGCAGTCCACTATGCAGGAGAAACTTGCAACAATTAAAACAGGGTCCATACACCTAATGCAGTCCACTATGCAGGAGAAACTTGCAACAATTAAGACAGGGTCCATACACCTAATGCAGTCCACTATGCAGGAGAAACTTGCAACAATTAAAACAGGGTCCATACAC
Source organism: Lithodes maja (assembly GCA_037953745.1). NCBI lineage: Eukaryota > Metazoa > Arthropoda > Malacostraca > Decapoda > Lithodidae > Lithodes > Lithodes maja. Next base: position 47,323 of record JBAKBP010003071.1, on the reverse strand, counting down.
CTAATGCAGTCCACTATGCAGGAGAAACTTGCAACAATTAAAACAGGGTCCATACACCTAATGCAGTCCACTATGCAGGAGAAACTTGCAACAATTAAGACAGGGTCCATACACCTAATGCAGTCTACTATGCAGGAGAAACTTGCAACAATTAGCTTGAACATGTTATGAATTGAGACAACAGTTGATTAAAAGTTAAAGGTCAAAGGTTAAAGGCATCACAAAATGATGGCCATGGGGAAGAACGGTAAATTTGTTCAAGGCACATTATAGCTATGAAGGCCACCAAGTAGACAGTGTCCAAGGTTAAGGCCTTGGGTAAAAAAGAAAAAACAAAATGACGCCTTGTGCGGGGTTGATCCTGTCTTGATAGCGTAATGCATAAATGCCGGGAATTTCAGTGGGAGTATCCTAGGTTCGAGTCCTTGGAGTGCCACATGCATTTGTTGATTTCATTAATTGAGTTTAGAAGTAAAGTTGGTTGGTCAACAAATATGAATGATTGATGTGGAAACGCTCTGCACTTCACCAGTCAGCTGTTGATACCGATGTGGAAAGTTTCATAACATCTTATTCAGTTAACATGCCATCAATCATAATCGATTAACGTTTTGTAATATATGTTTATTTTAGAAGTTTACAGCACCAACTTCCGTATAGCCTGAAGATCACTAGTGGTCAGGGTATTGATATAGCCTTTACCTTATAATCCCTACTGATTCTTCCTAAGCTGTATACAATCGTCTATGCTATCCAAAATAAACTGTCAAAGACGTGATCATCTTGAGGGTGTTTAACAAAAGGTATATAATAATGACCAGAGTGACTCGACCCGAGGCCCTCAGTGTGACAACAACTTTACATTGAATGATACGAATGTTTGTCATTCGATAGCTCTGATTCCAGATGGTGGATGGGTACCAGTTCAGTTAACTTGTCCAATATGTTAGTTGTTGTTTCCAGGTGTTCTTGGTTTACATGCTGATTATATTATATGTGTATACTAATTGATTATTCAAGCTGCTTATTTATGCAACGATTGATTTTATTGAGAATGACATAGTTTTAACATTTTATCTTATATGGGTATAATGTAACTAAGCTATTGCCATAATGATTGCTAAAGGTTTATCGTACTAAACGGTTAATACAGAACACAAGAGTTAGTGTATAATGTCATGTCTTGCTGATAGTTGGTTGTGGAGTTCAGTATCTGCAATCGTTTGCAACTGGTACTTTATCACCTAAAGATGGCGTCCATTTTACTAGTCAACATCTGATTTCGGTTTGATAACCATTAATTTTAGTAAAAAGTGTATACCTTTACCTATTAACGCTCGAATACAAATCAGATAATTAAGGCTCAGTCACTCTTTCGGCTTTGGGGGAGACACTCGTTACAGGCATACTGTCTTTCGTCTCTTGCATACATATGCAAAACAACAAAATAATAATAATACTAATAATAATACATAAATCTAGCGGTAAGATGATATAATCAGTAGCAGGCATAGCAACAGCTATTGTGACACAGCCTGTATATCGCTTACTGTATTATGATATTCACATCAGGAATGCAAATCAAGGTCATATTCAAATGTGTAAATAATATTGAAATGTTATCACACACTGCAGATGTGTATGATAATAGGTTCTAAGTTAGCTAATAGTACAATTAACATGAAAGTATTCGTGATCATTTAAATTGTAGTTTAACTATAACCTCAAGTAAGATATTGAGATCAGCTCAATAAACTTTAGTAACTTTTGGTCAACTGTAATTGTACATGGTTATGTTGTTGTTATTGAGTGAGTCTCTTCATATCAAGTGCCCAAACCAAAGTATTGTAAATACACCGTGTTAGTATTGTTGTAGTAGTAAGATATATTATGGACCTGGTGACTCAGCCAAGATTCTCACACCGAGGGACGAGGAGAGAGTCATATGCGGTGATTTATTATGTTTAGATTAATATATATAAACTATGTTTTTAAATAATACAATTATTAAATAGTTGCATACAAAAGGTAAGCCCCTTTTAGCAACCCTCTAACATGTATTATTATCTCTTACGTCGCTGTAAACAATTAATGTTAAAGTTAGTGATAAACATAAACAAGAATAACAAAAGTGTGTTTGCTACATTCACAACCAAACACTATATGGTTGCACCAATGTTTCGGGTTCACAGTTTTACCAATACTGGATACGAATGGTTGAAAGGCTACATCTCTCAAACATACCTCATAACTAGTGACTTATTAAACAGTGTGTCACAGTTTATTGGACATTAACGTATTGTTCAATCAGGAAAGAACAACATGTGTAAGATATTAAGGGGATACAAGAGTTTTGGTCATGACTGTACGAATTGTCCAGTCTAACTGTTGTCAAAGGAGGTTTGTATATCTTATAATGTTGATTGTTATATAATATAATAGATTTTTTTTTTTCATTTCACACACCATGTTAAACAACATAGAAGATGTCATGCTATATTCAATAACTGCAATGGGGCTACCCGAACACCCATTAAGTAACATTGGACGATGTAGCGTGTAGAAATATTCAATGTTACCACCTAACAGCATATGAAGCTACTACTACTTCAACATTCCATTCAGTTGGGCCACAAGGTAAACATAATGACGTCTTTGTTTACCAGGTTACATCATAATTGCATCATACATATTTGTTATGTTTAAGTTGATTATTCTTGCTAAAAAATATAGCATACCTTCAAAAGCATAGTGTCATAACAAAATTTCTGCGGTACTTCCAAACACCTGCAGACCAAACTCATACCTAACATACACCTGCGGTATTACTTAAGACTGCCGTTATCCACGGAATTTCGGTAATTTTATTTATATGGTAATTTAACTTATGATGAGGACTGAATTATAGTTAAGTTGAATGACAACACTAATTATATTATATATACCGTAATAATTTTAATCGGTTTGTAGAACTGGTTAATTAATAATTGTAACTCATTTCTGTTTTGGGTGAGGTTATTCTAAGTCAGTAAAGGTGTTAGGATATCTTTGATGGTCCTTAGTCATGTGTGTCATCAGTAATAATGGCATAATAATATGTTAACGTAAATGAATGGTAACATTATTAACATTATATAATACATTCGTTACAGATAATAAATAAACTTAAGGTAAATACATGTTGCTGGTCCTTCTATAACAGGAAGCAATGTGGACCTTGTGACACAGCCAGGGTTCTCACTCAGAGGGGACACGGTCCAGTTATTTGGTATATGTTTCCTTTTTATGTTTTAACCCACATTAATACAATTTGTTGTGATACAATACAATTCTAAATGTCCTTATGCAAAGGGTATCATTTGAAACTGTTTCCATCGCATATTACTGTATTCTAGGCGTACCAATTGTATACTCATATTATTAAATTGTATCATAGCAAGTTATGGCAGGAATAATGGAATATGTCTCCTGGCAAATAGTATAATTGGTAAATGTATGGTTATTACATATGTCATGTGATGTTAATTGGTATGGTTTGTGGTTTATATTACAGTACAACATATTGTGAAGTAACTTACACAGTCAGGTTCAGTAGTCACGTAAAACATCATATAATTAGGCTTTAGTATTCTCTTATATTTAATGCAGTACATGCTGCAAATACAACTTGTAAATGAGTTATTATAGAGACTCAACATGTTATATTATTTCATAATACAATTAGAAGATTGACACTTATGTATTACTTTTGATTGTGACTGTACGTCTCCACTACTTTGACTGCATGTAAATAATGATGTTACTCCACTACGTAATGTGACAGTTCAAGTATTCCTTAAATAATATTACATCACCAATATATAACTATGTCTAACTGAGGAAAACAAAGAAAAACAAATCTAAGCAATTAAAACATGATCCATATACCTAAAGCAATCCACTATGCAAGAAATACTTGCAATAATTTGTTTGAACATTTTGTGAATTGAAAACACAGTTGCTTAAAGATAAAGGTCAAAGGTTAAAGGCATCACAGAATGATGGTCACAGGGTAGGAAGGTAAAGTTGTTCAAGGCACATTATAGCCATAAACTCAAGTATAAGGCCTTGTATTAAACAAAAATAATAATAAAAATCAACCAAAAATAAAAACCGTTGACGCCTTGAGCAGGGTCGATCCTGGGATGACTGAAGTTAGACTCCAAGACGTTCTGCACTTCACCAACCAGCCGTTAACCCATGCAGTACCGGTGACATCGTTTTCATTATATTCTGGCAACTATTAGACGGTTTTATTCAGCTTAGGAAGGATGTCTACCAGTTAAAAGATGGCAGAATATCTTAATTAATCCTTTTAGTTATCATATATCCTTCCTAACCTTCATAAAATTGTCTAAGCGCTGGTGAAATAAAATCAACAAGACGTCGCTGGTACTGTAAGGGTTAATAATGGTGTGGAAAGTTATAGGATGTGAATTATGAAAACACACCAACATCAGAATGTCTGCAATGTGGAGGAGTATTTTCGCTTTCAAGGTAATCCCCAAATGATCGTTTGCGATTTTTAGGCTATAAGGAAGTTGGGGTTGGGGTTGGGGTTATCGATATTCAGCATAATTACCTGCTGAAATTCGCTTGTAGTGCATATATAAATACATAAAACTGTATTCAGTTAACATGCCATCAATCATAATCGATTAAAGTTTGTTTTTTATATATTAATTTTAAAAGTTTACGATGCCAACTTCCGTATAGCCTGAAGATCACAAGTGGTCAATAACAACCTAGCAGTTATGTAAGAGTTTCCAGCTTCAGTATCACTTTACCAGCTTACGGTACCATAGGTACCGTCTAGTTCAGTCAGTGACGGGAGAAGGTTGTGTTAATCTGAGCTCCTGCCCGGACCACTTACCAGTGACCTTTAGTGACCATTACACCTACCTGTGTTTGGGGGCAGTGCACTCGTGTTATATAAAAGTGTTATAGCTCAGTTTTTAGCTGTTAGTTTACTTGTTTTTGTTTTTCTGTACTTAGTTTCTTGCTCCTCGCTAAGCTTATTGGGATCATGGCAGGTATGGAGTGCGAGTCTCTAACTGATCTGCATCATCTTATTCTCCAGGTAAGAGAGGAGATGGTTGTGGTGAAGGAAGAGGTCTTGGCTCTAAGGGAGGTTAATGTTAAAATTCAGAGGGAAGTGGATTTGATTAAAGACGAAAATCTAGCTTTCAAGCTTAGCCAAGAGGAAATAAAGTCAAGTAAGGGGAAAAGGGAGGAAGTTGATGAAAAATTGTATTCATGGCAGGTTGTTAAAAATACGGGTGGGAAAGTCACACTCAAGAAGCAGGATAGTAGAATAGGTATGAGTGTGACAAATACATTCTCTCCTTTGCGAGACGAATGTGAGGGAAAAGATAGTCAGGATAAGGGAGGGATAACCGAAGTGCCTGCCGCTGACTCAGCTCCAACCTCTGACGCTGTGCTACCTACCACCACCCCCACCACCACCACCACCACCAAGGGAGCTTCTGCCACCACCAGGGGTTCTCCAACTGCAGCTGCTGGATCCTCCCGAGGGAAAGGTAAGTCTGTGTCCCGAGAAGGTAAGTCTGTGTCGATTGTGGGCGACTCCATGGTAAGACATTTAGTTAGGGCTACCCGCACTAAACTTAGGAAGGTTGTGTGTCTGCCTGGCCATGGAGTTGGGAGGGTTTTAGAGAAGATGGACCACATCTTGGAAGATAGTGGAGATAACCCCATTATCTGTCTCAGTACCGGGAGTAACGATGTTGGTAAGGGTAGAAGTGAGGAACTGCTGCAGCAGTATCGGGATGTGTTAGATAAAGTTAGGATGAAGAGAGGGAGCCCTGTAGTACATTGTATCCTACCCAGAAGAGGAGTTCCCAAGGAATGGACATCCAGGGCGATTGGTGTCAATTGCCGTTTGGAGAAATATTGCAAAGAAAAAGCAATACCATTCATTGATAACTGGGATAGTTTCTATGGGAGAGATGGGATGTACGCAAGGGATGGGGTTCATCTTTCACGGTTAGGGGTTTCTACATTAGCTAGTTCTTTAGATAGGGTGGTTGTGGGGTTTTGAACAGAAATATTGAGAGTGTAAGTGAGAGGTTTAATGGAACAATTTTAGCGTCAGGCGAAAGCGATAAGGATATTCAGTCTCATGCTAAAAATGATGACTATAATGCAAATGATAGTAGTGATGGTGCAACGGTAGATGGAAATGTCGTTAGAAATAAAGGTAAATTAGGTATAAAGAAAAGAAGTAAATTGAGAGTATATTACACAAACTGTAGGAGTCTATGTAACAAAATGAACGAACTTAGAGCCCTTGTTCGCAAAGAAAATATAGACATAATAGCGCTAACTGAAACTTGGATTAATACAGAAACCAGGCATTTTTTAGCAGAATTTGATATACCAGGATATAGTTTGTTTAAATATGACCGAACAAGTAAGAGGGGTGGCGGTATAGCAGTGTTTGTCAGGAGTACATTAAAAAGCTGTATTAAATCAGGTATTAGACTAAATAACGACAATGAAAGTGTTTGGGTAGAGGTTAACGAAGGTAGTGAGACCATAGTTATTGGAGTTATGTATAGACCGCCAAATATGAGTAGAAATGACGGAACGTCATTATGGGAGGAAATTAAAATGGCATCAAGGTTTAACAATGTGTGCATTATGGGGGATTTTAATTTTCCGAATATAGATTGGCAGCATCAAATAGGAGACTCTGATTCTGAGGAGTTTATAGAGGTAGTACAAGATAGTTTTTTATTTCAATTCATAGATACGCCGACTAGAGGTAATAATATTCTCGATTTAGTTTTCAGTAACAATGAACATATGGTAAATAATGTAGAGATAGGGGACCACCTAGGAAATAGTGACCACAATTCTGTGTATTTTAATATACAATGGAAAGGTAATACCAGAGAGAATACAACATTAATACCTGACTTTAGAAAAGCCAATTATGGTGGGTTAAGAAGAGCCCTATTAGCCGACCCTATGGTCAAAAAATTAAGTCGATCCAGGTGTCCAAATGAGTGTACCCCTTCTCAGGCACCTGTCATCTTAAGTCAGGAAGAGACGTCAACCTTGGTAGATACATACGATAATTTTATCAAGTCAGTATTCAATGCACAAAATAAATACATCCCCAAAAGAAAATTTAGATCAACACAGAACCAACCCAAATGGATGAATAATAGACTATTAGATCTTCTAGGACAAAAGAGAGGAATATATAGAAAGATTAGGAAAGGCGAAATTCACCTACTTGCTTACTATCAGAATCTATCAAGACAGGTAAAAAAGGATATTAGGAAAGAAAAAAGAAATTATGAAATCAAGGTTGCCAATGACTCAAAAAATAATCCTAAAACTTTTTACCAACTATATAAATCCAAGGTTAGAGATGTAATTGGTCCCCTTAAAACTTCGATAGGAGAAATGACAGAAAATGATTTAGAAATGTGCAGTACATTAAATAGTCAATTTATTTCCGTTTTCACTAATGAAAATTTGGCACAGTTTCCAGAAGTCCGTAAGGTATATAGCGATAGTATAGAAAATAGGTTAAGTACGGTTACTATAAGTAGAAATGATGTGCTTAAGGAAATTGACAGACTGAAACCTCATAAATCGCCTGGTCCTGATGAGGTATATGCTAGAGTATTAAAAGAATGTAGGGATGAGTTAAGTTACCCATTAACATTTTTATTTAACAAGTCATTGGGGACAGGTATAGTTCCAGAAGCTTGGAAGCTTGCAAACGTAGTTCCGATCTTCAAAAAAGGTGACAAATCAATAGCATCCAATTACCGTCCCATTAGTCTTACATCAATCATAGGAAAGCTACTAGAGTCAATTATTGCTAGTAAAATTAGAAACCACTTAGATACATTTAATTTAATAAATTCTTCTCAGCATGGATTCACTCAGGGACGTTCTTGCCTTACTAATTTGCTTAGTTTTTTCTCAGAGGTATATGAAGCAGTAGATAATGACAAGTCATATGATATAATATATTTAGATTTCAGTAAAGCTTTCGACAGAGTCCCCCATGAGAGATTGATGAGAAAGGTTGAGGCGCATGGAATAGGTGGGGCGTTGTTGGGATGGATTAGGTCATGGCTAATTGGTAGGAAGCAGAGAGTCGGCATAAATGGTACGAAGTCAGAATGGGGAGCAGTCAAAAGTGGTGTCCCCCAGGGATCTGTATTAGGTCCTCTGTTGTTTGTTATATACATAAATGACCTAGATTTAGGTATAACTAGTAGGATAAGTAAATTTGCAGACGATACCAAAATGGGGAGAACAATTGATTCAGATAGAGATATAGAGTGCCTCCAAAGGGATCTAGATACCTTACACGAATGGTCAGTAAATTGGCAGATGAAGTTTAACATTGACAAATGCAAGGTATTAAAGATAGGGAAGATGCATACAAATGTTAAATATAAACTAGCTAATGTGGAATTAGAAAACTCGAATTGTGAGAAAGATCTAGGTGTGTTTGTTAGCAATGATTTGAAGCCTAGACAACAGTGTATAAGCGTTCGAAACAAGGCAAACAGGATTCTCGGGTTCATCTCTAGGAGTGTGAGTAACAGAACTGCTGATGTTATCTTAAAACTTTACTTGTCATTAGTGAGACCCCATATGGATTATGCTGTTCAATTGTGGTGTCCTTATTACAGAATGGACATAGATTCATTGGAGAGAGTACAACGTAGAATGACAAAAATGATCCATAATATTAGAAATCTTCCGTATAAAGAAAGGTTGAAGAAATTAGGCTTACATTCGTTAGAGAGACGCAGAGTTAGAGGGGATATGATAGAGGTGTTCAAGTGGGTTAGTGGGATTAACAAAGGGAACATGACAAATGTACTAAAGCTCAGTGATAGCGAAAGAACTCGTACCAATGGTTTCAAATTAGATAAATTTCGTTTCAGAAAAGATATAGGCAAATATTGGTTTGGTAACAGAGTTGTAGATGGGTGGAATGGACTACCAGGTGCTATAGTGGGATTAAAAACGATAGGGAGCTTTAAGATAAAATTGGATAAGCATATGGACGAGAAGGGTTGGGTGTGAAGGGGGATCAGCAGGGTTGGGCCAATCAGCGCTCTGCAGACCCCCGTAATCCTGCGTTAATCTCTAACCGTTTTGGTAAGATGATCCTCAGGGTATTAGAGTGTTGAGCCTATAATTGGGCTTTGTAATTGGGGTTGTGTGGGACAGGGATCTGCCTTGCTTGGGCCAATCGGCTTTCTGCAGACTCCCATTTTCTTATGTTCTTATGTTCTTATAGGTGAATGTTGAGAGATGTACACTGTTACTAACTATAGGACCGTTTATACTCTACCACATTAAGGTACCATAGGTGAGTGTGTTGACAGATGTACACTGTTACTCACTATAGAACCGTTTATACTCTACCACATTAAGGTACCATAGGTGAGAGTGTTGACAGATGTACACTGTTACTAACTATAGAACCGTTTATACTCTACCACATTAAGGTACCATAGGTGAGAGTGTTGACAGATGTACACTGTTACTAACTATAGAACCGTTTATACTCTACCACCTTAAGGTACCATAGGTGAGAGTGTTGACAGATGTACACTGTTACTAACTATAGAACCGTTTATACTCTACCACCTTAAGGTACCATAGGTGAGAGTGTTGACAGATGTACACTGTTACTAACTATAGAACCGTTTATACTCTACCACCTTAAGGTACCATAGGTGAGTGTTGACAGATGTACACTGTTACTAACTATAGAACCGTTTATACTCTACCACCTTAAGGTACCATAGGTGAGTGTTGACAGATGTACACTGTTACTAACTATAGGACCGTTTATACTCTAGCACCTTAAGGTACCATAGGTGAGAGTGTTGACAGATGTACACTGTTACTAACTATAGAACAGTTTATACTCTACCACCTTAAGGTACCATAGGTGAGTGTGTTGACAGATGTACACTGTTACTAACTATAGAACCGTTTATACTCTACCACCTTAAGGTACCATAGGTGAGAGTGTTGACAGATGTACACTGTTACTAACTACATATTCAGAATATAAAGGGCATATGACATTCAGAGACTTAATTTAGACAATCATTACCCTTCTTATTGCCACAGACCCTTCCTAAGCTGCATAAAATCGCCAGAATCAACTTGTCAAAAGGCATCATAATCCTGAAGGTGTTAAACAAAAGGTATATATTAATGACCAGAGTGACTCGACCCAAGGCCCTCAGTGTGAGAACCCCTGGCTGTGTTACCCAAACCAATGATCTTCCCACAACAATAATACTACTACATTATATTATTGCCCTAACTGTCTTTTATGACTTACAATTAAGATTACCACGCATTTGGACAGTTTGATCTACCTATCATTTTATACAAGTTAGGAAGGATCTTTGGGAATCAAACAGGCAAAGACCATCTTAATTAACCGTCTGACTACCTCATACCCTTTTTAATCTGAATAAAATCGTCCAATAATAGTCGGAAAGCATAACCATAATGCGTGATCATATCTTCTAAGGGTTAAGAGGCTGAACGTTGCCCCGACTATGATCATTTAAATCCAATTTATTTAGTTACATTAAGGGAAAATTCTCGGTTTTATATGGAATCTCCCTCTTTTTTAGCCCCATTAGTTTGAACATATTTATATGTTTGCCCCATTAGATTGGCGTTTTTGAGACTCTTCGCCCCATTTATTTGCTAATATAAAGACCTTTCGTGGTATTTACTTGTCGATCTTTTCCTGGAGAGCTAATAACAAAATGTACAAACTCGAAGGGGGATCTTGCAAGTGATTTCAAACCTTGATATAATAACAATAATAACAATAATACCGGTAATTATAATATTAATAATAATAATACTAATAATAAAATATGGTATTATCTGTAGTTGAGCTGGTAGTAATACTACTACTACTAATACTAATACTAATAATAATAATAATAGTATTAATAATAATAAATAATAATAAAAAAAGATGCTTTATAATTATCTATGTGAGCTGGTGGTTCGAACAAGGGACTCGGTATTCGGAGTTGACACCGCTCCAGACAGAACAGTCAAGCATCTTATTATCAACAACACATAGTTTGACCACATGATTCCTTCTCTTCATATTAGTTCCTTCCCTTAAATGATGTTTTGTTCACATGTTCAGATGACAGTAATATGTGCGTGACTCTGGAAAGTTGTGAATTAATAGCATAACAGTTAAATAATTTTCATTTATCTTTGACCTTTATGATTAACCTAATCCCCTTTACGTACAGTTTCAATCCCTAAAAGTAAGCCCCCCTCGATGCTAGCAATAACATTTGCTAGGGTCTTTATGAACGACGGGTAAACTTTGGAACGCACAAACGAACACCTCCGTTCAAATGAAACAGAAGTTCGAACAGCCATATGCACCTTTAATGGTTGACGGCAACTTCAGTATATTGATTATTTTCGCAGGATGTAAATTACTCCAAGTTGTATAACTGGACACGGAAATCTGCACCAGGCCTACTGACCCAAACGAGGCATATTGATTATGGTTCTAATTGATTAGGGGTAGTCATTTAGAAACATTGCAAATGATAACAAATGTGTGAAGATCGTCAAGTTATTTATGTCTGTAAATCAATAGATAAAACTATTATTTATATTCACTGCATTAACATAATAATCACAAATTCGACAAAAATATAGGTTGGTAGAAGTGGAGTACCAAGCCAATTCAGATAGGTATCCGAGAGAGAGAGAGAGAGAGAGAGAGAGAGAGAGAGAGAGAGAGAGAGAGAGAGAGAGAGAGAAAGATAAATGATACTAGAAGTTGTTGAATAAATAGTACAAATATTGCATATGTTCATATATTAATTCACCAAATAATATTGTTACATTCAATCTTGTTACTTTAAACTTGTTACCCATCTCAGATTTAGATCCTCATGATTCAATAATCCACTATTTTTGCGATACTATTGACTTTTGAATACAGAGTTCGTGGCAGAATGAAGTAGCTCCCACGAGGAAATAACTAAACTCTGATGTTATCCAATTACCATATTTACTTATTAAACACCTCCTAATTATTGTCAAGGGCATTATATCCACCCCGTAATTACAGTATGTTCAAATGCTAGATGGAAGTAATGTAATGACTAATGTGACGCAACCGGCTTAATGATAACTTTGAAATAAGTAGCCTACAGTATATATGTAAAGAAATCCAATTATCGACTAACTTAACTATTTGAAGATAACGATGCATTTTGACCGTTAGTTCTTGTTATCACAACTTAATGTTATGCAGCTTGTGGAAGATCTGTGGGTATTACAAGGAAAAGACTCAATAAATACTTTGACTTCCATGCTAAGCATTGAACTATACGCGGAATAAACTGTCAAAAATGCGTCGTGATCCACAAAGGGGATAACTTCTAAGGAATACAACTTAACGTTTGTTGATATTTCATCAACTTCCTTTAATCATTATGTTGTTTAATATGAGCTTCCATTCATGAGCATATACTGTACTCTGTGCAACTCTCCAACTCAAGAGCTAACCGATATTCCCAGTCTTTTTTCAATTTAATAGGCGAGCTCTGGAACTCTCCCTGAACCCATCTTTCCCTCATCCTATGACTTAAATGCTTCCAAGCTTCGTGTATCCAAGCATTTGGGCTCGACCGTTCCTTGATATTGGCTCTAACACCCTTTCAACTCTGGGGGAGGCAGTATATATATATATATATATATATATATATATATATATATATATATATAATCAATCAATCAATCAATAATAATAATAATAATATTAATAATACCGGTAATTATAATAATAATACTAAATAATAAAAGATGCAGTTATCTTAAATTGAGCTGGTGGTTCGAACAAAGGACTCGGTATTCGGAGTTAACACCGCTCCAGACAAAACAGTCAAGCATCTTATTATAAACAACACATAGTTTGACGACATGATTCCTTCTCTTCATATTAGTTCCTTCCCTTAGATGATGCCGTGGTGGTCGAGTGGTGAGCACACTCACGTGTCAATCTGCAAGACCCGGGATCGAATCCCTGTCATGGCGGACATTTAGTGGGTGTGGTAGTACATCCTAGCATGTTTCATATGCTCGCACCCAGTCAGTGGACATCCTGACGACGTATACAGACTAAACACACCTAACAAAGCCACTCCAACAGCTTCCTCTCTCTCTCTCCAACACCCCTTCTCCCCTCTCTACACTCTTCAGAAGAAATAGGAGAATTAGAATGTAGCTACGAGGTGCCGTTGTAAAGGCTTATCCCTCAATACTCCATCTGATCTGATCAGATGCCATTAATATGTGCGTGACTTTGGAAAGATATGAATTAATAGAATAACAGTTAAATAATTTAAGTTATCTTTGACCTTTATGATTAACCTTAACCCTTTATGTACCAGCGACATCTGCTATATTTTGTTTTAACTACATTTAGACGACTTTATGCAGCTAAGGAAGGATTTGTGGTAATTGAAAAAGTTGATTGAGAAGGTTCAAAGGCTTATAATTGCTAGAGATCCTTCCTAAACTGAATACAATCGATTAGTAGTAGCCAGAATAAAATGTAAAATAATTCACCGGTACAGAAGGGTTTAGCCTTTGAGTAAGATTATTTTCCTTTTTTGACTGGCATCCACACGGACCGGGTTACATTTATCTATAATAATATTGTGAACATCTACAATCCTAATAGAAGACAGACAGACAGACAGACAGGCTGGGTCACTTTGCTCTGGTATACAGTGGACTGATACCATTCTGTGTACGCATACATAATAATAATGATAATAATGATAATAATAATAATAATAATAATAATAATATAAAGATGCCTAAGTCTGTATACGTCGTTGAGCTGGTGGTTCGAACAAGGGACTCGGGATTCGGGGTTCACACCGCTCCAGACAGACCAGGCAGCATCTTATTATCAACAACACAAACGTTCACCACATGATTCTTTTTATTGATTCCATTATTTGTATTTCAGGTGAAGGTGAAGGTATTGAGGGATAAGCCTTTAGAGTATTATATATATATATATATATATATATATATATATATTTATATATATATATACACCCGGTATATATAAATATATATATATATTTTTTTTTTTTTTTTTTTTTTTTTTGTATGCTCATCTGTCAGAATAAGTGTAGGTAGTTGGGACAATTATCAACAAATGTTACCCTATTTGATCGTATGGAGGTCTTATTGGGCCTTCCCTGTTTGGCTCCATTAATTATGTTATTTCAAGACGTTTCTCCTCATTAGTTGGGCGAAAAAAATGGCAATTTTGTTTAGCGTAGGGGACAAACTAAAATAAATTGCTGGAACATGGCTGAAAAAAAGAAAATCCTCAATAATTAAACCAAACCTCGTAATAACCCACAAGCCATCACCTCACATAGTGTTAAGTTTTGTGTATCATGTGATTATATCGTGTAGGTTTGGAATGAAGGCTTATTGAATATGTCTGTATTATCCACGGCCTAACTGTTGGTACTTCCGGAATCTTAATGTCATTCATTCTTGCTCGCTTAACCCCTTCAGTACCGGTGACATCCTCCTCATAATATTCTTGTCACAATGAGATGATTATATTTTGCTTGGGAAGGATGTCCACCAATTAAAAGTCTACAGACTATCTCAATTAATCCTTTTAGCCACCATGTATTCTTCGTAAGTTTCACAACATGGTAAACATGTAGCTGAAATCCTTTATTACATTCACATGACCACATTATTGAAGTTCAGCACATTGAAGAGCACAGTGAAATTCGCCTAAAATTAAGTTAAGGGGGAAGGGTTTATTTTTTGGTCGGTTATTTTATATATTTATTATTTATTTAGTTTCTTCCCTAGACCTCCATCACACTTAAAAATCATCCATTATATACCCCTTCTAAATTAATGTGTAAATTGTTCGGTAGAAAAATGTCCCGGCTTCGCTTCTCCCAACATTACAGACTTACTATCGTTCGCCAGGGAAAAATCGACAATTAAATATCACGAAAGATCTTAATTTTGACAAACAAATGGGGCGAAAGGTCTTAAAATCGAATAATTAATAGGGCAAACATCTTAAAATCTGACAGCTAATGGGGCTAAACATGAGGGAGAAGGGTATCTAGAAAAACGACCCATCTCTCCTTAACCTTAACATAAAGTTGAACACAATCCCATACATCTATACATGATAATTAACACTATCTGACCGGACGTCTTGGTGGGTATTATGATATTATGTTTCAGTCTTGGATCCGCAGAGAAGGTTGTCAGTGTCTGTCTGTATGTGTATTATTGTATTACATGAGAAACTATAGGTTATCTTAGGCTTCTTGACTATAAAAGTTTTGTTCCTAAGCTAAATGACGTCGTTTATAGAAAAAACAGAATAACAATTATAATCTTTGTCATCTTACTAAAGGGATAAAGCCAGATGGTTGTGTTCTGCTTAACACCTTACGAGCGGCCTATGCGGTTTATTTATATGTACCGCCCAGCGGGGTGTTTTTAGCCAAAATAGGGCTGTTTACGTGATCATTTTCATGCCTAAATAAGACTCAGAACGTAAAACAAGTAACTATCCCTGAAAGGGCATAAACAGAGCTTTCGAATGACACCATAACGATCCTTTTATGATGGCTAGTTTTCTTGCAATAACCGTGCAACGCGAGTGCAAAAAGCATGTAATTAGGCAATTTCCCCATACAATTCCGTATATAGCGAGTGAGAGAGGGAGGGAGGAGGTGGGATTCGTGTCAGTAGGTTCGCCGCGGTGGTCGGGAGCAGTCATACGCTCGCTACTCTCCTGCCACCACTTGTCTCTCTCTCTCAGCAACATTACGTGCTGAAATTGCCACACGATATATGTCGAGCACCGCCACATAGTCCAGCTTTATTTAACTCGACTTATGTTGCGCGCCGCTAATTAAGGGTTAAAGACAATATTATTCCTAACAGAAACTTATGCACAAAAACAACATTTGAGGAGAGATAATAAACAAGAATGATGTAGTAAAGGTTTGTGTTGCTGATAATAAGATGCTGTCATGTCCTGTCTGGAGCGGTGTGAAATAACAATCGGGAGTCCCTTGTTCAAACAACCAGCTCAAAGATGGATAATATTTGCATCTTTTATTACCGGTATTATGTGAAACAGTAGTAGTAGTATTTTATCTATGCGAGTTCTTTATTATGATTATTTTTGTCATTTATATACTGTAGGTTTTTAAATAATTATGTGTTGTTGAGTTAATTATTATTATGCAAATATCAATACAATTATGATTATGATTATAATTATTTGTATTATGATCATTATTGTATTATTATATTACACTATCATGATATATTATTATTATACAAACATCTGAGTCTGTTTATACCTTTTATATTCTTGTCACAATAATATACAATGAACTTAAGGTAAACCATGAAGCTACCTTCACTTTGTAATAGTGATTATTGAGTTATCTAGAATTGTTGACCATTTGATCCTTTGTACTATTGTGGACATAAGTCCTGCTACACCTGCCTGAGAGGGATCCGCGAATTGTGTTGGTAACATTGATACCCCCCGTTCCCCCACTCCATCCCTACTATATCACCCTCTCTCAGCCAAGCCCTCCCTTCCCCCTCTAGTTCTTTCCTTCATGTTCACGTCTATAAGCCGTTCTTTATTTCTACCTCTCTAATCAAATCATTATATTTGTATGAATGTTTTCCCAATCTTCTTCCTAAAATCATATATCATATCGTTACATACTTCATATATATTGTATATTTGCCATTTTATACAAACCTAACACAATATAAAGTTTGATAATCCATTCGAACAAGGAAGTTTATTAACAATGTATGTTATTCAAGTCAAATACAACTGAACCTTTAATTTACTATTGCATTATCATATTTCAATTTTAGTTATAATTATCTAACCCCATATATCCCACTGTTTGGAGTAAGCATGTATTTCAATGTCAAAGTGTATATATTTATTGAATTAAATAATTGACACACACATAAAATAGGTTCCTATATTAAATTAATTTAATATTACGTGTGTATTCTCAATACTCGCATGTCAACTCACCTCCCCCTTAACTACGGTAGCTCACACTAATCTATTTATATTTCGTAACTAGTCAACTCAAACACACGGCCACACATATTAATGTGACATTACATTACACAAACTTGCATGTTATTTTCTTACTTGAGGAGATTTGGTGTCTTTCAACTGCCTCAACGAACACGGCTCCCTCCGAGATTAACCCCTTCCTTATCGGGGTTGTGTTTTGTTTTATTACAGCTATATTTACACAATGTTGTGCAGATAAGCAAGGATCTGTGGTATTTAGAAGAATTAATTGAGCTAGTATGAAGCCTTTTAATTGTTACATTTCCTTCCTTAATTGAATACAAACTTATAAATGTAGCTATTATCCATTCACTCGAACCATATATCTGGCTCCTAGTTGGTGTTTGTATCGACGTTCATGATTTCCCATCTTATCAATACCGTAGCTCACTGGCCCAGAAGAGACGCAGAACTGGTAATTTCTGTATTATTATCTTTATTATTCTATATTAATTCATTATACTAGACACGTCTTAATAATGTTAATGATTACTTAACAATACAAAGTGATATCCAAATATTTAGAGTCACGATATATTACATTAATACACATTTACTACATATATAGCATACAGTATACACAAGCGAAATAAAGATGTGATAAACCCAAAAAGTAAGCAAGAGATGAATACTGACTGACTTGGCCCACGTGGCTTAGAGCCAATCACAGGCCCTGCTTCACTTATTACTCATAATAATAATAATATAGGCAGCGACGGCAGATCATATCTTGCTTGTGTTTACGGTTTTATATCTGCGTTATTTATGTGTTTCCTGTAATAGTTCATTGCTCCTAAGGTTTGGATATCACTCTAGATTTTCACATTATTTGAATTAATTAAACCTATCTTTATTATTCCATATTTGTTCATTAAACTGGATTAGTCATAGTAATTATAATTATAATGCTAATGTGATCAGTTATATCCAAACCTTAAGAGCTATAGAATATCACATAGAACACATCTATAACGTAGATATCATACAGTAATCACAAGCAAGGGAAGAAATGCCGTCACTGCCTATTTAAATGTGTAAATGTGTGGTAGAGGTTATAAGTGTTCAATTATTAACACAGAGCTAAAATGTTTCGAGTTTGAATATTGCCTCCGACAAGAGGATATTCTTTGGTTTTCCTTGCAACACCATTTACCCCTCGAGATTCATGACGCATTTTTACAGTTTATGGTGGCCCTTTTTCGACGATTTTATATAGCGTAAGAAGAACCTTTGGGATGTAAACTATAATTTGTTAACAGTGATTAAATTAATGAAATATTTCTATAGCTATAGTAATCACGATTGAAGTAGCTTAAATGATGCAGGACAAGCTATCAAATGTATTATTATGATAGTTACAGAAACAAATACTTATAATAAATTGACAAGTAGAATCTGTGTCATCTTTATATTTCTTCATTTACTACCATTTCACACACACATTTGTTTTCACTCACGACATCACCTCCATTAGTTATAATGGTGACACAAGGTTACGTAACATTGTTTCGGTTGTAATTGTTCATACAATACTTCCAAATTATGTGTTTTAATGAAGTGCACGTCCATAATTTGTTAACAAATAACCTATAACTCAAATACACAATATCTGCACTGCATCACATTATTATAATAATACATTTTGAAACAAACTGCCTGGGGAACTTAGTATATGGTGAAACCACAACAAACACTTCGGCTTAGGACTCTCTAAAACGTTTGTTTCCTCTTAAGTACCGTAAATAAAGCCCAGAGCGAAGCAGTTATTTTATATACTTTCTTGTTTTTTCATTTTTATTTGTTTATGTTTATCCTGGTATACAACAGGTTTGGCCCTACATGGACACTCTTCGCGTATAAGCTATATACGAACACGTGAATCATGTGTATATATCTATCTATATTAATTAATTGCACGTGGAAGAAAGAAAATGGTACCGGTATATTATAATATGTAACCAACTCTCGCATTTACTTTTCACAGCATGAATTTGAGAAATATTGGATTGAGAAATATATTCAGCAAATTGATGGTGCACACAGCTAATAGCTACAAACAAATATAATATTATTTAGGAAAAAAACAAGTTTACAAATAAATGCCAACGTATATAAATAAGGCTATATCAATAGTGCTCTCAGTTTAATGACATGTTGCATAGGAAACCAAAAACTTTACTGGTACTCTTATTGTTGGACAAGACGATAATCAAACGCAAAACATTTCCTCTGCGTGTTTAATAATACCTCTACCACTCCAGTGTAAATCTAATCTCTTTGGAGGACAGCCTAATTTTATTATCACTACAATAAATAATAATTCAATGTTTTATTGTATGATCTGTTTGACCCAATAGTAGTTATGTTGAAACACCTATTAAATAATTGGACATTACATATTTAAAGTAATAAAGGAACGACAATAATCTTACTTACATTAGGTGAATTTCAACTTTTTCAGTATGTATAAGATTCCTTATCCATTACATATATATCCTACTTCATGAATCATTAGGTTGTTGGGTTTGGTATTAGTCTCTTTGGTTGGTGTTTTATTATAATGGTATCGGCAGGAATCTCCCCATCCAATTAACGCTACGATTATGAGGTTTAACTCATTCAGTACCGGTGATATTGTTTTCATCATAATATTATTCTGGCAAATATTAGAAGATTGTATTAAGCTAAAGAAGGGCGTCTACTATTTAAAATGCTACATACTATCGCTAATAACACTTTAGCTACCACAGCCCCTTTCTTATCTACATATAATAGTCTGAATATAGCTATAGTGATATGTATATGAGATGTCCCCGGTACCAAAAGGGTTACTAAAATGTCTCTATTTATGGCCTAGCTATGATTCACAAAGGTCATCTGCTCTATGGTATAGAAATTCACCTGCAACGGACCTACTTCACACGTGATTAATATAGATATATAAATATTATTTCTATAAATTTGTCATATATAAGGAATTATAGTCTGTTTTGTCTTACAAATTTCTACCGCCTTATGCTCGACTTACTAATTCGTGTCAACTGCTATATTTAATATACACAAATCTCATACCATATATTGGCATTTTGCCTCAACGTTATGATGAAACAGAGTCGAAATTAATTTGGTGTAAATTTACATACATGCAATCCAATATTATATTTGACTGAACTGCACTTCTGTATTTGTTTATGTTAATCGAAGGGACAAGAATAACCAGAGCCACTCTCGTGGGTCCATCTATCCACTTGGAAGGAGGGAGAACCGTAGTACTACTCCCTTCACCACTTACAGGTGGCCTCTCCCAACACTTTAATCTCACCCTCTCCAGTGAATGGAGTATAGTTATTTATTAACATTATTATTCAGTAAAAGAAGGAAGTGTAACAGTTAAACGTCTTTATACCATTTCAATTAACCCTTCTTAATACCACAGATCCTTCATTAACTGCATACAATTGCATAAATATAGCTAAATAAAAAATAAACGGAACCCTGGTACGGAAGGGGTTAATCTCGGAGGGAGCAGCGCTTGCTGAGGCAGTTGAAAGGCGCCAAATCTCCTCAAGTAAAGAAAATAACATGCAACTATGTGTAATGTAATGTTACATTAATGTGTGTGGACGTGTGTTTGCGTTGACTAGTTACGAAATATGAATAGATTAGTGTGAGCTAGGGGGAGGGGAGGGGAGGTGGGTTAACTGGCGAATACTGTATTGAGAATACACACGTAACCATATATTTTTAACTTTTAATATTCAATGCATTGAATCAAGGTACCCATTTTATGTGTGGGTCAATTATCTTTTGTAATAGTGTTGTATTTATACTTTAACTGTAAAATACATGCTTACTCCAGATATTGGGATATATGGGCTTAATTAATCATAACTTAATTGACATATGAGAATGTAAAAGTATATTAAAGTCTCAATTGTATTTGACTTAGATAACATTATATTGTTAATATACTTACATATTCGAATGGATCATAACACCTTATATTGAGCTAGGTTTATAATAATTGGCAAATATGAACATGAGCTAGGTAACCTATTGCTATTTTAACGATATGCTATTTAATTTTAGGAACAAAATTTGGAAAGCATGCATACAAATACATAGATACGATGATAAGAGGGAGAAATGAGAGAAAGGAAGGAGAGAGAGGTTATCGTGATATTTATTATCCTATGGTTATAGTCATGGCACTGGTTAAAGTCGCAGTGGTGAAAACAATCCAGGAGGAGGGGCTTACAGACGTGAAACAAGAGAGAAAGAAGAAGGGAGGGTTTGGCTGAGAGAGGGTGGTAGAGAGGGGAAGGAGTGGGGGCGGGGGGGGGGGGTATCAATGTTACCAACACAATTCGCGATTCTCTGCCGGGCAGGTGTAGCAGGACTTATGTCCACAATAGTACATCCCCATTATAGTCCTCGTTAGCTGTTTGGGACTTTTTTATCTGGACTTATCCATAATTCACTGTGCTCTTTAAACATTAATTATGATTTGATGGTATAAATAGTAACGTTACTGAACCAGTATTCACTGCCCAATGTTAGTAGTAAATAGTACCTGCATAGTAGTACTAATACAACTACTAAAACTACTACTACTACTACTACTACTACTACTACTGACCATAATCATAATCAAAATACTAATACTATCTATCTATCTATTGCCGGACGCCTTACTCCCCTTACGAGGGTGGCCATACACAGAATGCTAATACTAATAATAATAATATTATTATTATTATTAATATAAATATTAATATTTAAAATAATACAAATAAGGATAATAATAATAATTCTAATAATAATAATCATATTAATAATATTAACAATAATAATACAAAATAATATTAATAATAATAATAATAATAATAATAATAATAATACACACACAACTAATAATACTACTAAAAGATGCTTAGTTACTCCGGTGGTTGAGCTGGTGGTTCGAACAAGGGACTCGGTATTCGGAGTTGACACCGCTCCAGACAGACCAGTCAAGCATCTTATTATCATCAACACATAGTTTGACCACATGATTCCTTCTCTTCATATTAGTACTTTCCCTTAACCCTATTAGGTGCAGGGCGGGCCAATTTGGATCATCCCTGATTTACCTGTATTCCTTTAGCTTGGATATTTTAAGACGTTTCACCTCATTAGTTTGGCGATTATACGATGCTTCAACCCAATAAGGTGTCGATTTTTCCTCGGCAAGCGATAGCGAGCCTGCAATTTGGGAGAAACCGGCTTTTTTTTTTTGGCCGGGACATTTCTCTACCGAAAAATGTACATATTTAACTTGAAGGGGGTCTGGGGAACGTTGTTTTAGTTTGAAGGGGGTTTGGAGAGGCGTTTTTCCAAGTCTAGGGGTTAACTAAATACACATTGTTCGAAAATGTCTAAAACAATTAAAACTCTCAATAATAATTAAACAGAATACCATAATAACCCCCGAGACGTTGCACCAGATAGTGTTAACGCGTACAGTACCGATGACGTCCCTTTCTTAATATTGTGGCGACTATTAGACGTTTGTATTCAGATTAGGAAGGACCTCTAACAATTAACAGGCTTCGAACTATCTCAACCAACTCTTTTACCTGCCACAGATCCTTCCTAAGCTGCACAACATCGTCTCAATATAGCTAGACTAAAAGCTAACACACGTCGCTGGTACTCACAGGGTTAAATTAGATGATGTTTTGTTCACATGTTCAGATGCCACTAATTCGAGATTGATTTTCCATACCTACATAATAGACAATATTGTGTTTCGCTATTTAACATTAGCATCACAGAAATACGGATTACTTAGCTAATATTTGAATTACTCGACACTGAAAGGTTTTGTTTAAGCTGAATGAAATCGCCTGCAGGTAGCTAGAGCAAAATATAACAGATCTCCTCTGATTTAGAAGGTTAATGCGAGTTTCTCGATAATATTTAGATTAGGAAGGATATATGGAAGTCAGAGGGTCAATTGAGATTGTATTTACCCATTTAATTCTCAGAGGTCCTTCCTAGATGTTCTTAGGTACCGGTAGCTATAATATAGATGTAGTGTAGGTTGTAGTGGGTTATGTTCTTAGGTAGCATAATATAGATGTAGTGTAGGTTGTAGTGAGATATGTTCTTAGGTAGCATAATATAGATGTAGTGTAGGGGATGTAGGTTGTAGTGAGATGTTCTTAGGTAGCATAATATAGATGTAGTGTAAGGGATGTAGGTTGTAGTGAGATATGTTCTTAGGTAGCATAATATAGATGTAGTGTAAGGGATGTAGGTTGTAGTGAGATATGTTCTTAGGTAGCATAATATATATGTAGTGTAAGGGATGTAGGTTGTAGTGAGATATGTTCTTAGGTAGCATAATATAGATGTAGTGTAGGTTGTAGTGAGATATGTTCTTAGGTAGCATAATATAGATGTAGTGTAAGGGATGTAGGTTGTAGTGAGATATGTTCTTAGGTAGCATAATATAGATGTAGTGTAGGTTGTAGTGAGATATGTTCTTAGGTAGCATAATATAGATGTAGTGTAAGGGATATAGGTTGTAGTGAGATATGTTCTTAGGTAGCATAATATAGATGTAGTGTAGGTTGTAGTGAGATATGTTCTTAGGTAGCATAATATAGATGTAGTGTAAGGGATGTAGGTTGTAGTGAGATATGTTCTTAGGTAGCATAATATAGATGTAGTGTAAGGGATGTAGGTTGTAGTGAGATATGTTCTTAGGTAGCTATATGATAGATGTAGTGTAAGGGATGTAGGTTGTAGTGGGTTATGTTCTTAGGTAGCATAATATAGATGTAGTGTAAAGGATGTAGGTTGTAGTGAGATATGTTCTTAGGTAGCATAATATAGATGTAGTGTAGGTTGTAGTGAGATATGTTCTTAGGTAGCATAATATAGATGTAGTGTAGGTTGTAGTGAGATATGTTCTTAGGTAGCTATATGATAGATGTAGTGTAAGGGATGTAGGTTGTAGTGAGATATGTTCTTAGGTAGCATAATATAGATGTAGTGTAGGTTGTAGTGAGATATGTTCTTAGGTAGCATAATATAGATGTAGTGTAGGTTGTAGTGAGATATGTTCTTAGGTAGCATAATATAGATGTAGTGAAAGGGATGTAGGTTGTAGTGAGATATGTTCTTAGGTAGCATAATATAGATGTAGTGCAAGGGATGTAGGTTGTAGTGAGATATGTTCTTAGGTAGCATAATATAGATGTAGTGTAAGGGATGTAGGTTGTAGTGAGATATGTTCTTAGGTAGCATAATATAGATGTAGTGAAAGGGATGTAGGTTGTAGTGAGATATGTTCTTAGGTAGCATAATATAGATGTAGTGTAAGGGATGTAGGTTGTAGTGAGATATGTTCTTAGGTAGCATAATATAGATGTAGTGTAAGGGATGTAGGTTGTAGTGAGATATGTTCTTAGGTAGCATAATATAGATGTAGTGTAAGGGATGTAGGTTGTAGTGAGATATGTTCTTAGGTAGCTATATGATAGATGTAGTGTAGGGGATGTAGGTTGTAGTGAGATATGTTCTTAGGTAGCTATATGATAGATGTAGTGTAAGGGATGTAGGTTGTAGTGGGTTATGTTCTTAGGTAACTATATGATAGATGTAGTGTAAGGGATGTAGGTTGTAGTGGGTTATGTTCTTAGGTAGCTATATGATAGATGTAGTGTAAGGGATGTAGGTTGTAGTGAGATATGTTCTTAGGTAGCTATATGATAGATGTAGTGTAAGGGATGTAGGTTGTAGTGGGTTATGTTCTTAGGTAGCTATATGATAGATGTAGTGTAAGGGATGTAGGTTGTAGTGGGCTATGTTCTTAGGTAGCTATATGATAGATGTAGTGTAAGGGATGTAGGTTGTAGTGGGTTATGTTCTTAGGTAGCTATATGATAGATGTAGTGTAAGGGATGTAGGTTGTAGTGAGATATGTTCTTAGGTAGCATAATATAGATGTAGTGTAGGGGATGTAGGTTGTAGTGAGATGTGTTCTTAGGTAGCTGCAAGATAATTGTAGTGTAGTGGATATATATATATATATATATATATATATATATATATATATATATATATAGTGCATGGGGTATAAGTTATAGTGAGGGATGTAGTGACGTAGGGCATAAAGGTGTAAAACAACAAATAGTAATGTAGGGAAGAAGGAGTCTGCCTCGTATGGGCCAATAGGCCTTCTGCAGATTTCCATTGTTCTTATGATCTTATGTTCGTAAGCTGTATAAAATAATCTAGTAATAGCAAGAATATACTGACAATACGAGTCATAATCCTCTAAGTTTAAGATCAGGAAGAACCATTATCAATAAAACGATTAACCTCTTGAGAATTATGACTCGTTTTGACAGTTGATTCTGGATATCAATATATGGTTTAATATAGCTTTGGAAGGATAATATCTACAAATTAAACGTATACAGACTATCTTAATTAACCCTCTGACTTACATACACCCTTCCTAATCTAAATATAACCGTCTAATAATTGCGAGAATAAACTGTCAACACGTGTTATAATCCTCAAAGGGTTAAATTGGAAGGATTGTAGTCGTTTGGTTCCTGAGGTTTTCCACAACAAAGATGAGGCCATTGTGTTGAAAGGATTTAATTAAGGGGAGGTTTGTTATTGTATGGGCCCCCTTCTCCCTCATGTTTTGCCCCATTAATAAGGCGATTTTAAGACCTTGTGTGCCATTTAGGTGTCATTATTTGTTATCATGGTGAGCAAAAGCGAGCCTTTGGCCGGGACAATATTCTATCGAAAAATGTACAATGTTTTCTCAAATTGGGATGGTCCTGGTGACAGTTTGTAAAGCTTGATGGAGGTCTCGGTATGAAACTAAAAATAATGAATAAATAAATAAATAAATGCCCAAATAAATCCCAATCTGCCCTTATGTCGGAGATACCTGGATGTATAAATTAACCCTTTCGGTATTATCACACTTTATTTGACTATGATCTGGCTAACATTAGACGATTATATTCGGCTCTAGAATGACTTTTTATAATGGAATAATTAACTATCCCTCTGAATCCCATAATCCCTTCCTAAGCTGAACAATGATGTAATGGTAGCCAGGAATATAAAGGTCATCTATACTGAAAGGGTTAACTTCACCGTGACTGTCCACCTTGTTATTGTCACCCACACAAACAGGCACGCCCCTTCTCCCTAATGTTTAGCCCCATTAGTGAGGAGATTTTAAGAATTAAATACAAATATTGAAATTTAGACAAATATTCATGTGGTGAAAGTTTGTGTCGTTGATAATAGGATGCTGACCGGCCTGTCTGGAGCGGTGTGAACTCTGAATCCCGAGTCCATTGTTCGAACCACCAACTCAAAGCAAGCAGGTACCATATTTATATTATTATAAGTATTGTTAATATTATCAATATTATTTTCATCATTAGTATTTTAATTATTATATATATTATATATTTAAAAGGCAATTTCAAAGTGTTAATAATTATCTGAGTCGGTATGTGTCTCTTATTTTATACACCATAATATACAATTATCCTGGTAATTTAGTCAACACGAGGTTAGTGCTTTCAGTTTATAGTCGCATAAAGCCTAGTGATTATCTTGCACTAAGGGCAGGTTTGTGTTTACTATTATGTATTTGTTAATTTTCATATTTATTTATTGATTATTGTAGTTTTCTCCCAAGACCTCCATCAAGCATAAACAATACCCCCAAACCCCCCCTTCCAGATAACAAATCTGTGCCATTTTCCGTGGAAAAATGTCTAGGCCGAAGGCCAGTTCCTCTTAAATTACAGCCTCGCTATTGCCCGTCACGAAAAAAAAATATCCAAACCTAAATACAAAACGAAAGTTAAACAACAAATTGCCAAACCAATTGGGCTAAAGCTGAGGATGAAGGGGGTTCAGAAAAAAATGCAATTAAAAATAATTGTTGAGAGTCTTTGCACCTCCACTTCATACTCTAGCTATACTTGTTAGGTTTTGTACAGTTTAAGAAGGATCTGTGGTAGTACAAAGGGTTAAATGAGAGAGTTCCAAACCTGTTAATCGCTGGAGGTCCTTTTTAGCTGAGTGAAATCGTGAAATAAGTAGCCAGAATAAAGTTAAAAGGACGTCGCCGGTACAGAAGGGGTTAATATAATGTTTTAATATAAGTATGGTCGTAACTGAGGTGACTGACCAACTTAACCCCTTCAGGATTATCACGCTGTTTGGCAGAATATTCTGACTATCATTAGACGATTTTATACAGCTTAGGAAGGGTCTGAGGGATATAAAAGGGTAAAACTATCTCGACTAACCCTCTGACTTCAATACACCCTTCCTAATCTGAATAAACTCGTTTAATAAAAGCTGGCAATCAGAAAATAACTGCATCATCGTATTTTGAAAGGGTTAATATGTGAATTATTATATAAAGCGAGAATAATGCATCAATGCAATGTACAGTCGTGGACAATAACACTGGAGCATTATCTTCTGACAACAACAACAGCCGAGGAACATTTACTATAGTCTATTTATGTTCAATTGACGGTAAATTGCAAAGTTCCCATCAAGATTTCTCAGTTACTTTGAAGATTATGTAGTGAAATACGGTGGTAATTATATAAACTTGGTGTTAATATGATGCAGAGACATAGTAGTTTCATATTTCCCCATTGAGTATCGATAAATTAGCTGCTTAGTGATTCCATTTATCGTCAGCTGAACAGAAACAGAGTATAGTGAAACCTAGTGACCTGTGGCTTAACACTATCTGATCCGACGTCTTGTGGGCTAGTCTAATATTTGGTGTAATTATTGGTGAGGATTTAGTTTTCTTTTGCCATTTTCGAGCAATGTAATTTAGTTTGTCCCCTAGGCTAATGAAAACGCCTTCCCAGACTTCCTTCAAACTATTATAATTCCAAACCATATCCTTTTCAAGCTATATTTGTCTATCTATCTATTGCCTGACGCCGTGATCCCCGAAGGGTTGGCCATATAATGCTTTCTTCTAAGTTATACGCTCGCTATCGTTGACCGAAAAAAACACCTGGATGGGGTGAAGCGTTTTATTATAGCCAAACCAAAACATTAAATAATAATTATAATAATAATAATAATAATAATGATAATATAAATGTTAATAATCTATTTTGTATTTATTTCACCACAAAACCAAACACCTCTAATGTAATTAATGAAAGCATATATGAGATCCATCGGGATTCGAACGTGGGTTATCACACACAGCTTTTTAAACTCTCTAACCATTACACCACCAAGACTGTTAACCCCTTCTGTACCGGAGACGTCCTTCCAATTTATTTTGGCTGTTATTAGACGATTTTAATCAGCTTAGGCTGGACGGCTACGAATAAGTAAGCTACAGACTAACTCAATTAATCCTTTTAGCTACCACATTATCTACCTCAGCTTCATAAAATCGTCTAAATGTAGCATAAATACAATACAAAACACGTCACCGGTATAGAAGGGGTTAACGGTTTATGCACAAGCCTACACTTATTATCATAATAATATTACAATACTACTAAAATAAAGATGCTGATATCTCTGAGCTGGTGATTCGAACAAGGGACTCGGGATTCAGAGTTCACACCGCTCCAAACAGGTTAGACAGCATCTTATTATCAACGACGCAAACTGTCACCACATGAATCCGTTTCTTAATATTATTGTTTTTATTTGATTTGTTCAGATTATTTTGTTTTCTTATGCTTCTCTGTCAGAATAAGTGTATGTAGTTGGGGCAATTACCAACGAATTAAACCCTATTTGGTCGGATGGAGGTCCTTTTGGGCCTCCCCTGTTTGGCTCATTAGTTTGGGGATTCTAAGACGTTTCACTTTATTAGTTGGGCAAAAATATGACGTTTATTTGTTATCGTAGGAGACAAACTAAAATTGGGAAACAAATTAACTTGTTCATGTAGTAATGTACACCCTTTGTGGTGGATTGTGTTCTTTTATTTATAAATTATTAATTTTCTTAAGCGGTGTTTCCGCATAGCGATTTTTATAAGTTGTTTTGTCTTTTTACTGTGTTCGTCCAAGTATTGGTTTGTTTATTTTGCAAGTTATATAATACAATTGCTCGAAAATGCCAAAAGCAAGCCAAATCATCAATAATAATGAAAGAAACCATTCTAATAACCCACAAGCCATCACCTCACATAGTGTTAAGTTTTGTGTATCATGTGATTATATCGTGTAGGTTTGGAATGAAGGCTTATTGAATATGTCTGTATTATCCACGGCCTAACTGTTGGTACTTCCGAAATCTTAAGGTCGAAAATAAACACCATGTGAGGAAGAGCACTTTATTGACAAAGTTTCGCATATAGCTTCATCAGGCCAATGAAACATTGTCAATAAAGTGCTCTTCCTCACATACTGTTTATTTTCATTCTGTCTACTTTTCAAAATATAATTTTATCAATCTTAAGGTCATTCATTCTTGCTCGCTTAACCCCTTCAGTACCGATGACATCCTCCTCATAATGTTCTTGTCACTATGAGACGATTATATTTTGCTTGGGAAGGATGTCTACCAATTAAAAGTCTACAGACTATCTCAATTAATCCTTTTAGCCACCATGTATTCTTCGTAAGCTTCACAACATCGTAAACATGTAGCTGAAATCCTTTATTACATTCACATGACCACATTATAGAAGTTCAGCACATTGAAGAGCACAGTGAAATTCGGCTAAAATAAAGTTAAGGGGGAAGTGTTTATTATTTGGTCGATTATTTTATATATGTATTTAATATTTATTTAGTTTCCTCCCTAGACCTCCATCACACTTAAACAAGCATCCATTATATACCCCATCTAGATTAATTTGTAAATTGTTCGGTAGAAAAATGTCCCGGCTTCGCTTCTCCCAACATTACAGGCTTACTATCGTTCGCCAGGGAAAAATCGACAATTAAATATCACGAAAGATCTTAATTTTGACAAAAAAATTGGGCGAAATGTCTTAAAATCGAATAACTAATAGGGCAAACATCTTAAAATCTGACAGCTAATGGGGCTAAACATGAGGGAGAAGGGTATCTAGAAAAACGACCCATCTCCCCCTAACCTTAACATAAAGTTGAACACAATCCCATACATCTATACATGATAATTAACACTATCTGTCCGGACGTCTTGGGGGTTATTATGATGTTATGTTTCAGTCTTGTATCCGCAGAGAAGGTTGTCAGTGTCTGTCTGTATGTCTGCACCTGTATTATTGTATTACATGATAAACTATAGGTTCTCTTAGGCTTCTTGACTATCAAGATGTTGTTCCTAAGCTAAATGAAGTCGCTTAAAGTAAACCAGAATAACAATTATAATCTTTGTCATCTTACTAAAGGGATAAAACCAGATGGCTGTATTCTGCTTAAAGACAATATTATTCCTAACAGAAGCTTATGCACAAAAACAACATTTGAGGGGAGATAATAAACAAGAATGATGTAGTAAAGGTTTGTGTTGTTGATAATAAGATGCTGTCATGTCCTGTCTGGAGCGGTGTGAACTAACAATCGGGAGTCCCTTGTTCAAACAACCAGCTCAAAGATGGATAATATTTGCATCTTTTATTACCGGTCTTATGTTAATTAGTAGTAGTGGTATTTATATATGGGATTTCTTTATAATGATTAGTTTTGTCATTTATATACTGTAGGTTTTAAATTAGTGTGTGTTGTAGAGTTAATTATTATTGTTATGCACATATCAATACAATTATGATTATAATAATAATAATTATTATTATTATTATATTTATTACACTATCATGATATATTATTATTATTATACAAACATCTGAGTCTGTTTATACCTTTTATATTCTTGTCACAATAATATACAATGAACTTAAGGTAAACCATGAAGCTACCTTCACTTTGTAATAGTGATTATTGAGTTATCTAGAATTGTTGACCTTTTGATCCTTTGTACATCCCCTTTATAGTCCTCGTTAGTTGTTTGGGACTTTTTAATCTGGACTTATCCATAATTCACTGTGCTCTTTAAACATTAATTATGATTTGATGGTATAAATAGTAACGTTACTGAACCAGTATTCACTGCCCAATGTCAGTAGTAAATAACACCTGCATAATAATAATAATAATTATTATTATTATATTAAAAATACTACTACAACTACATACTACTACTGAAAATAATAATAATAATAATAATAATAATAATAATAAACGATGCTAGGTACCGCTATGTGTGAGCTGGTGGTTCGAACAAGGGACTCGGTATTCAGAGTTGACACCGCTCCAGACAGAACAGTCAAGCACCTTATTATCAACAACACATAGTTTGACCACAGGATTCTTTCTCTTCATATAATTTCTTTCCCTTAGATGATGTTTTGTTCTTATGTTCAGGAGACACTAATATGTTCTTGATTCTGCCTACCGACAGTATATAGACTATTTTGTACTACAGTACTTTATATAATACATAACACAATTTAAAGGAATACTTACTGTAGCTAGTTATTAACTACTTGAAACCTAATTATCTTGTTTAAGCTGGATGAAATCGTCTTCGGTTAGCTAGATGAAAATATAACTGGTGTCTGATGTAGAAGCTCTTGAGAATTATGACGGATTTTGACAGTTTATTCTTGCTATCATTAAGGGGAGATGGGTTGTTTGTCTAGATCCCCTTCACCCTAATGATTAGCCCCATTAGTTTTCAGATGTTAAGGTACTAGCCCCATTAGTTGTCAGATTTTAAGATGTTTGTCCCATTAGTTTGTCGATTTTAAGACCTATTGCCTTATTTTGTTGTCAATATTTAGACCTTTCTTGCCTTTTAGGTGTCAATTATTTTTCCTGGCGAACAATAGTGATCCTGTAATTTTGGAAGAACCAGCCATGGGCCGGGACACTTTTCTACCGAAAAATGTACAAATTAATCTAGAAGGGGGATCTAATGGATGTGTTTTGTTTTTGTTTTGTTGTTTTAAGTTTGACGGAGGTCTAGGGAGGAAACAAGAAAAATAATATAAACATTCATAAAAGAGCAATTAAATAAGCTCATTACGATTACATACAGATTAGGAAGGACTTATAGGAGTCGGAGGGATGTTATGAGATTGTCTGTACCGCTTTGACTGCTAGATTGTCTGTACCGCTTTGACTGCTAGATTGCCTTCCAAAACTGAATAATATCAACTAATAATAGCAGGAATAAACTGTCAACACACGTCATAATCCACAAGGGGTTAATGTTTATTCTGGTAGAAGGTAAAGTTATTGTGCTTATCAATTATATACAAATATTTTTTCTCCAGTTATCTGACTTATCTCTGTGAGGCACTTAATTTTAGAATCAAATAATCGATCTGCGTTAATGACTTTAGTATTTTTATGGAAAAATTCCAAGATAAACTTGACTTTTGGCTAGTAAAACGCGCCTGCGTTAAATTAAAAAAACATGTCCTTGATCTGCTATTTATTGCCTCATATAATAATACATGTATAATATTGCTTTATAAGTAACACCCCGTTCTTTAACATTAATATATAATACAAACTCCAATGTACCTGAATAAATTATAATGTAAACCTTGCAAAATAAACAAACCAAAACTTATACGAACACAGTAAAAAGACAAAACAACTAATCAAAAATCGACACCTAAATAGCACAAAAGATCTTAATATTACTAATGAAAGCATATGGCCCTCCCGGGATTCGAACTCGGGAATATATGAAGAAGGCTCTGCTTCATACACTTATATAAACTTCACTATATACTGTATTATATATGAAGAAGGCCCTGCTTCATACACTTATATAAACTTCACTATATACTGTATAATATATGAAGAAGGCCCTGCTTCATACACTTATATAAACTTCACTATATACTGTATAATATATGAAGAAGGCCCTGCTTCATACACTTATATAAACTTCACTATATACTGTATAATATATGAAGAAGGCCCTGCTTCATACACTTACATAAACTTCACTATATACTGTATAATATATGAAGAAGGCCCTGCTTCATACACTTATATAAACTTCACTATATACTGTATAATATATGAAGAAGGCCCTGCTTCATACACTTATACAAACTTCACTATATACTGTATAATATATGAAGAAGGCCCTGATTCATACACTTATATAAACTTCACTATATACTGTATAATATATGAAGAAGGCCCTGCTTCATACACTTATATAAACTTCACTATATACTGTATAATATATGAAGAAGGCCCTGATTCATACACTTATATAAACTTCACTATATATAATAATGATCTCTAGTTGTATCAAGAACCTTCCTATTAACACACTGGCACAAATCATCTTTAGCCTTTTCAGTACCGCCGCCGTACTTTTAAATTTACTTTGGCTACTATTAGACGATTTTACTCGGCAGAAAATGGGCCTCCAGCAATTAACAAGCTTCGAACTATCACATGTAACCCTTTTTACTATCACAGATCCTTCTTAAACTGCCAACAAAAGCATAAACAGAGCTAGAATAAAATGAAAAAAGACGATGCCGGTACAGAAGTGGTTAATCTCCCAGTCATATAGTACAGTTGGCCAAATAAGTTGTGTCACCGCTGTCATTACATTTTGCTCACTGTGTGCTGTATTAATGTCTGTCAGATGTTTAATAGGGTGTGTAAAGATAGGAACATGTTTGTATATCTCACTCGAAGCAATGAAGTAATGCTTAGATAGTGCTGATACCAATTAATGCTCGAAATAATACTTGGTGCCGCGACATAACTTATTTGGCCGACTGTACAAGGGGCCAGGCGATTACTGATAACGAATACGCAGAAAAACAAACGAAAAGAAAGAAGTTCCGGAATTTGCTAAATTTATTATTCATACAATGGCAAAACTATAGAGTGTATCAAAAATCCGTCACCCAATTTTAATATATTTTATTCCCTCTTTCCAATGATATCTTACTTATTAAAATTGGTCCAAAAACGTTTTAGCGGGTTTAAAATGTGCAAACAATGCGAAAATCCTAGGTAGCGAAAACACTGTTTGTCCGATTTACTTCATGTGTGCATATGTTGTTTCTACGAGGGGTATCTATAACCTGATAAAACTGAAAATGATCCGATCATTTTGCAAATCATGGGGGATGCTCCCCTTAACATTGGTCGTTCACAAAGACTGATGATGGCCGAGATAAAGTATTATTATGTTTACAAGCATATTAAACATTATCATTAACATTATCTGGACCGATGTTTTGTGGGTTATTATCATAGTTAGTGTATTTAGTATTGAGGATTTTGCTTGTTATTGCTAATTTCGAGTGATGTATTTTAGTTTGTCCCCTAGGCTAGGAAAAACGCCATCTCCGACTTCTTAAAGAAATATAAATAACAAATAAGTTTCCCACTCTGACCACTCTTAAAATGTGTTTTTGTTCTATATCCCACCCACCTAAACACCCACACACAAAACCCTACCCTCACCACTATCCAACCCAATCCAACCTTTCACCAACACCTACGATCATTTTTGTCAGTCAGTAGTTCTGGCACTTCGCAAATGTTGATCGTATTGCAATATTTACTGCAGTGTCAGCTTCAAACATTTATATAAGTCCATCATTCATATACATATTGTTGGCTGTATATACATTACTCTATAGTAGAAAATACATGTTCTTATCAATGCCTTTGTAAATATTGAGCTAAATATGTTTCACAAAATGACCACAACCTCACACCCTTCAGTCATAGCAACACCCAACTACTACTACTCTCTCTCTCTCTCTCTCTCTACACACACACACTAGGGCAAACAAAACATTTACTAAGCTTAGACGTCGTTCAATAACTCATGCAAGTCAAACATAATCACACAGACACACACATGGTATGGCTTACAGTCGTACAGTCATAGGCTAATATACAATCTCTCATAGACTTACACAGACACACACACAACTCTCAAATATTGTTAACCTAAACTATCGTAATCACACACACGTGCAAATTACTTCCGCATATATACCACTAAATCTAGCACCCCAAAACACACAAGCACCATGCACAAACACCTATACACACACACACACTCACACACACACACGGAGTCCGTACACTCCCACTCATTGCTTTTTCTGCCTTTCACAAAGAAATACGGTGCTATTGAGTTTCTGGCCAAACATATCCATACAAAGTAGAAAAAGAGAGAGAGAGAGAGAGAGAGAGAGAGAGAGAGAGAGAGAGAGAGAGAGAGAGAAGAGAGAGAGAGAGAGAGAGAGAGAGAGAGAGAGAGAGTATGTATAACCTCTTCATGTATTGTGTTTGGGTGTCAAAGTCAGAGTATATTTGCCAAAGTTCCACATTATGTAAACAATTACACAATATTTGTAATGGCGATATGCGTTGAGCCAAAGCCCTCTTACAAACCTATGACTTAAATGTGTGTGTATTACGAACACTTAGTGTGAATGATGTCTGCAGGGGTAAATACTGCATATTGTGTGTGCGTGTGTTTTTTTTGTTTACTTCCCAAATAATACGCTATAGTAGAGTCTGTTCGAAATATGAAGAATGTTTAGAGGCTTGTAAGATCCTTATTAGAAAATTGTTGAAACAAGGATATGAAATATACATCTTAAAAAGACAATTTAACAAACTACCAATTAGATATTTTAACTACAATAAATTAAAAAATATTTTAACAAGCGACATATTTCAAGAAAAACAATCTTAGAACTGCTAGAGACGAAATGAGTAAATTTGTGAAGAGTATCTCAGCTAATAATGATGACGTCATTGAATTTACCACACACTGCATCTACTGAATATGTCGACGTATTATTACCAGAATGTTGATGCCAAGGAGATGGGCTGATCCTGTCAGAGTGGGGGTTGAGCGTCCCCTGCCTCCCAGAGCTCAACCTCACTTTATCTCATGCTAAATATGTTTCAATACTTTTTGATGTAGTTAATGGATTTCTTCTTCGATATCCGACAACAAAATGTGACTTCCCCAATTTAAACTAACTGATTTTGTCTACTCTACTTCTGACTACAAAATTGACTTCCCAAATTTATTGACTATTTCATTAGTACTATACTACTTTTTATTTTTGGGCAAACACTCTACACCAGGTATTATAAAGATAGCCGGTTTGCAACAGTTATAACAGAAAACCGATTACGGCGGATGGCTGTGGCCTGATGAAGTCCATCCGCCTCTCTATTTTGCCTTTGGGTGGGTGTTTGACTGTCTCTCTATATTTTTCATATATCTATATTAATTTCAACTCTGGTCACATTTGTGTTATTACTGGCAGGATAGACAGTGTTACAGTAATATTGTGTCTGTATGTCCCCCACCTTTAGCCTATCTCCACCACCCTGACCTGCAACCTTTCACTAACATCTTGAGAAATCTTTGGACAGTCATTGTCCAGGACAAAGCCGGGCAGACGGACTGGAAAGAGATGAGTGGAAACCGGAGAAAGAGGAAGAGAGGGAAAGGAGATGAGAGTAGACGGGCAGAGATGAGTGAAGGTGAGAGAGGCTGAAGTGAGAGGCGAGAGAGAAAGGTTTTAATAGATATTACGAAAATTGGAAAAGTTAGATATATGGCCAAATGGAAGTAAGGAACGAAGAGAAATGCATACATGTGATGGACGACTGAAAGACAGGGTGAGAGGAGATATATGAAAGGACAACATGCAGATATAAATAAATTAAGTGGATCTAAGATGACAGAAGCTAAACAGAGAGGAGAGGAGAAAATAACACATTGCAAAAGATGGAGAGAGAAGACAGATGAAAGGAGATAGTATAAGGGGAATGGTTGAGAAGATCGACAGAACTTTAATGAGATACAGATAAGTGGAACAGATAAGCGGACAGACGGACGGAAAGAATAAGAAGCAACGAGTGAAAGATTGAAGATTGAATAAAGTAAAAGAAAATTAACGACAGGAGACGAACACAGATGGGAGAAACAGTAGCGGGAGGAAGGAAAGGAGGGTCTGAGATATAGACAGAGAAGTGGGAGAGAAATACAAACAGACGGATGGAAAAGAAGGAGGAAATGCAACAACAAAAACAAAGATACAATATGGAAAGAGTGAATCTGGGGTGTGCCTTTTCCGAAATAAAGGTTTGCGTGCCCTTTACTGTTAATGTTGCTCATCGACTTACATGTTGATAAATAAAGGTTTGCGTGCCCTTTACTGTTAATGTTGCTCATCGACTTACATGTTGATAAATAAAGGTTTGCGTGCCCTTTACTGTTAATGTTGCTCATCGCCTTACATGTTGATAAATAAAGATTTGCGTGCCCTTTACTGTTAATGTTGCTCATCGACTTACATGTTGATAAATAAAGGTTTGCGTGCCCTTTACTGTTAATGTTGCTCATCGACTTACATGTTGATAAATAAAGGTTTGCGTGCCCTTTACTGTTAATGTTGCTCATCGCCTTACATGTTGATAAATAAAGATTTGCGTGCCCTTTACTGTTAATGTTGCTCATCGACTTACATGTTGATAAATAAAGGTTTGCGTGCCCTTTACTGTTAATGTTGCTCATCGACTTACATGTTGATAAATAAAGGTTTGCGTGCCCTTTACTGTTAATGTTGCTCATCAACTTGCATGTTGATAAATAAAGGTTTGCGTGCCCTTTACTGTTAATGTTGTTCATCGACTTACATGTTGATAAATAAAGGTTTGCGTGCCCTTTACTGTTAATGTTGCTCATCGACTTACATGTTGATAAATAAAGGTTTGCGTGCCCTTTACTGTTAATGTTGCTCATCGACTTACATGTTGATAAATAAAGGTTTGCGTGCCCTTTACTGTTAATGTTGCTCATCGCCTTACATGTTGATAAATAAAGGTTTGCGTGCCCTTTACTGTTAATGTTGCTCATCGACTTACATGTTGATAAATAAAGGTTTGCGTGCCCTTTACTGTTAATGTTGCTCATTGACTTACATGTTGATAAATAAAGGTTTGCGTGCCCTTTACTGTTAATGTTGCTCATCGACTTACATGTTGATAAATAAAGGTTTGCGTGCCCTTTACTGTTAATGTTGCTCATCGACTTACATGTTGATAAATTGAACAGCAATATGCAATATTTATACAATTCAATATGTTTTCATAAGAATCTTGTGAAAATCGAGATATTTATGAATGCGAGGAAACTGAGGAAATAATTAACCCCTTCCGTACGGAGCCGTCCTTTTAACTTTATTCTGGCTACTATTAGACGATTTTACTGAGCTAACAAAAAGTGCCTTCAGCAATTAAGAAGCTTCGACCTATCTCACTTCCCCTGTGTTACTACCTTAGATCCTTCTTAAGCTACACACAAATACAAACAAACAAAAAACGTCTAAATATAGCAAGAATGGAATAAGACAAATGTCGCCGGTACAGAAGGGGTTAATGGTGTGGTGCATTATGTCGCAGTGCCCTTGTCAACAGCTTACATATGTGCACTTGCATAATATTTTACCAATATACTTTGTTTGTCTACCGTAATGCGATTGTATGCAATTTGGTATTGACCTTTATGAGTAATACCGATACGTAACTTATGTAAATGAAATGGAGAGGAATGGGAGGACAATACAAGTAGAGATTAATAGAACAAAACATTTAGAAACAAATCATTAAAATATAGAGATGAACAGTGAAGGAGGGAGAAAACACATGGTCACAAACGGAAAAAGACAAAACAAAATAACAACCCAATTCAGTGGAAACAGTGGACAGGAAGGGGAAGCGACCACACAATCCAGTGGAGAGGAAGGGGAAGCGACCACACAATTCAGTGGAAACAGTGGACAGGAAGGGGAAGCGACCACACAATCCAGTGAACAGGAAGGGGAAGCGACCACACAATCCAGTGGAAACAGTGAACAGGAAGGGGAAGCGACCACACAATCCAGTGGAAACAGTGGACAGGAAGAGGAAGTGACCACACAACTCAGTGGAAACAGTGGACAGGAAGGGGAAGCGACCACACAATCCAGTGGAAACAGTACACAGGAAGGGGAAGCGACCACACAATCCAGTGGAAACAGTAGACAGGAAGGGAAAGCGACCACACAATAAAGTGGAAACAGTAGACAGGAAGGGGAAGCGACCACACAATCCAGTGGAAACAGTGGACAGGAAGGGGAAGCGACCACACAATCTAGTGGAAACAGTAGACAGGAAGGGAAAGCGACCACACAATCCAGTGGAAACAGTAGACAGGAAGGGGAAGCGACCACACAATCCAGTGGAAACAGTAGACAGGAAGGGGAAGCGACCACACAATCCAGTGGAAACAGTAGACAGGAAGGGGAAGCGACCACACAATCCAGTGGAAACAGTAGACAGGAAGGGAAAGCGACCACACAATCTAGTGGAAACAGTAGACAGGAAGGGGAAGCGACCACACAATCAGAATAGTGAACAATAAGGGTAGTGATGAGGACAAGAGGTATGGAAAGAAAGGTGGAATGTAGGTGATGGAAAGAAGTAAAGCGAAACATGGATGGCTGAGGCAAGGACAATTGTCAGTATTTTACTGAAGCCAACATTGAGAGAGAGAGAGAGAGAGAGAGAGAGAGAGAGAGAGAGAGAGAGAGAGAGAGAGAGAGAGAGAGAGAGAGAGAGAGAGAAAGGCAAGAGGAAGGAGGGAGGGAGCAAAGAGACATAATGATAAACCATAAGAGGTATGATAGAAGGAGAGGACGCGGGTTCTGACATACCAGATTTTATTAAGGATAAATTATTGGTGCTGCAGAACCCGACCAGGCACCGGATAGAGACGGGAGGGAGAGAGGGGACGGAGGGGAAAGAGATGATTGGAGACTGGAGAAAGTGCAAGCGTGGGATAGGAGATGAGAGTAGGCTAGATGGACAGAGATGAGTGAAGGCGAGAGAGGCTGGAGAGAGAGGGAAGGTAGAAAGGTTTTAAGATATATTACGAAAATTGGAAGAGGTAGACATACAGACAGATGAAAGTAAGGACAAAAGAGATGAGTAGAAAAGTGCTGGAAGATTATGAAAGGCATGGTGAGAGGAGATATATGAAAGGACAGAATGCAGAGAGAAAGAAATTAAGTTGAGGTAAGATAAAAGGAGCTGAAAAGATGAGAGGGGAACATATAATACATGACAATAGCTGGAGAGAGATTTCAGATGAAATATGATACTATGCAGACAGGGAGATTGAGGAGATCGAAAGGACAGGTGAAGAGATAACAAAAACAGTGGAAGCGAGAGACAGACACACGAACGGAGAGAATGAATAGAAGAAACGAGTGAAGGATAGCAGATTGAAGACAGTGAAACAAGGGGATGAAATGAGCCGAGCGGAGATGGAAGACACAGTAGCGGAAGGAAGGAAAGGAGGGTCTAAGATATGGAAAGAGCAGAGGGAGAGAAATACAAACAGACGGACGTAAACTATGGAGATACTCAGAAGAATAAAGGATAGAACACATTGAGGAGAAAGGTAAAGCTTGGGGACTTGGGAAAAGGAAAGGAGAAGATAAGAGGATATCAAATAAAAGGAGATGACAGAGTGAGACAGACAGACGGGAGTGATCAGACGAGAAATTTTGAAACAGGCTGAGAAGAGAAGAAAGAGGAGAAGGGAGAAGTACTGATAACTGAGTGGGAGACACAGTAGAGGCAAACATATAAAGAGGAACGAGGATGCGAACAAAGCATGAATAAGGTACAAGAGAAGGCAGAGCAGAAAGGATAGCAGAAGATAAAGTAGAACAATCTGTTGAGAGATCAAAGGGATGAAGGAAGAGAGGAGACGAACAGAGATTGAAGAAGCTTAAGAAAGTAAGACAATATTGTAGAAGAGCAAGTACAGGAGAGAGAGAGAGAGCGAAAGGGGTTGACAATACTAAAACAAAGGTAGGATGGATGAAGTTAAGAAAAAACATTAGTGAAAGGAGAGAAGGATAATATGCAAGGACAGAGGACGGAGGAGACAAACATGGCTGAATATGGGTGAGAGAGACATTAAATACGCTATGGTTAGACACAAGAGACGGTACAAGAAATATAGAATACAGATGGATATGAAAGAGGATTCCAACACGAATGGATTACAATGAAACAAAAGAAAGACACTACATTATTATGAATGTGATAGGAGAAACTTGAAACAAAACCAATTTAACAAGGCATTTAGAGAACAGACGAAATGAAGATGTGTAACAAGCTGGATACAAATGGAAGAGCAGAATGGTATACAAAATATAAGGGGTATAAGAAATACATATTGTGAAACGGTGGAAAGTTCTAAACATTTGATATGGTGCAAGACATAATATACGTATATGATACAAATAGTGACAATGAGGGGATATAATGCAAAGGGGAACTCACTTGTTATATCATAGAGTAAAAACACACGCTAAAAAGGAAATTGAAACAACTATGATGCAATTGGATGAAGCGAGACGCAATACCTGAGTGGAATGCATAATCATATACGGTACAAATGTAACGGTATATTAATGGGTCAGAAATAATTGGAGTATAGATGATCATAAATGATGCGTAATATAAAGGAAACAGATAAAGTACAAAGATAAAGCAAATATATGAGATACAACGGGATGAAGCTAGAGGTAATACATGAGAAGACCAACAAAACTTGATAAGGTACAGAAGAAACATAGACCACACAAAGGAATTATACGTGATTAAAAGTGTTGAAGACATTGGAATTATGCAATGCAAAGGCAAAACATAATTGGTAATCCCTGAAAACAGATAGTAAATAAAGGATGAAACAATATACAATGTTAAATAGAAGAGTAACATATACAGTACATTTAAAGGTAAATAAACAAAAGAAGTGAAGGGCCAATAACACAAAGGCGGAGTTCAGGTTCAGTCATAATCAAAGGCCCTAATCACCTTAACTAATCCATCTTTATTCTCCCTCTCATAATAAGAAGAACATACTTCTCAACAAAACTAAATTTAATGTTTTGTTTGAGTACCCTACCAATGTCATTTGACGATATTGAAAAATCTTAAACGAACCTGTGGGAGTCAGAAGGTAAATCAAGTTAGTGTTTACCTGTTCCTCTCCTCGAGTTCCTTCTTAAGCTGAGGAAAATATTCAAGTTTTAGACTGAAACCATCGTATTGAGATTCAATCATATTTGTTTTTCTTCCATACGCTGTCCAAGTCTCTAACCCACGAGTAAACCAATGTTCCCAGTCTAGAACTCAACGGGTAAACTGTGGACCTCTCTCCCTTATTCTATTTTCCCTCATCCTACGTCTTAAACTGATTAATTTATTTGAGTCCAGGCATTTTAACTCCAACGTACGTTGAATTTGTCTTTTTGTCCCTCTTTCAATTTGTCTTCTTCATAAACATAGAGAACAACAACAATAACATGGGTCTATGGTAAAAGAACGTGACGACGTTTGAACTTTACTGTAGTCTACCTTGAAGTTCTGTAGAGGTCCTTTAAGTTTAGACTAACATCAGTATACCAGCCCTTCATTAGCTTGGTGTGTCCACTTATCATCACCCTTCTCACCTTTGATCAACAACCAGTTGGGCTCTCTGGGAGGTGGTGTATGTAATTGGAAGGGACAATTAATAAAGTACAAAGGGAATAATAAACAAAAGAATAACATCACATTTGATTTCAAACGATAAAGTAGATTCAATAATGAAATATACTGTATAATGGATAGTTTATGGCCTAAAGGAACAATAGGCAAGATACAAAAGAGGTAGTAAGGAAAGGGATGAAGAGTTAAAACATAT
Organism: Lithodes maja; assembly: GCA_037953745.1. Lineage (NCBI taxonomy): Eukaryota > Metazoa > Arthropoda > Malacostraca > Decapoda > Lithodidae > Lithodes > Lithodes maja. Next base: position 4,188 of record JBAKBP010003071.1, on the reverse strand, counting down.
TCGAAAAAATATGAAATATGGCATGCAATAAATAGTAGACACAGGAATGACACAATTAGATCACACATAATACAAACGAATACCAGAATTGATACATATAAGATAATAAACAAACAAACTATAAAGAAGCTCAAACAGGCCAAGTAGCCAGAAGTCCTCTCCAGCTACGGTAGGTTTAGACTATAACATCACGTATCTAAGCCCTTCATCCACCAGCCACCTCCAATTATTCCAACCTTTGATCCCTAACCAGGTAGACTATCAGGGAAGACCTACATGTATGACCCCAAGGGCAGTACACTCTATGCCACAAGTTTTGGCCCTTTACTAACCCTCGTACTGCTTTAACAATCTTTTGAAATGAAAACATCAGGTAACAAAGTTTATGAATTATTTCATTCTGATCGGGATAGCTTCGAAGACATATGGCTACGAATTATGTCCTCGAGTGTACAGCTGGGGACAATTAACATTGTATTCGTTCACAACAGCTACTGTATTAATTTAACCTGTGACAATTGTTAATGCAAAATAATTGTCTAACATACTTTGTACAAAAGGTTAAACTCATACAGTCATCTTCAAACCATCATTGTTCATGTGGAACAATTATATCATGTTCCTGTGCACAAGATTCATTAGTCCCCAATTGTACATAAATAATAGACTAGCCATTTGGAGGTCCTTGAGAGTTTCAGTAATTACTAAACCGACTAAGTGGCAGTAGAATCTCTATTGTGTCTTGTATAATGTTTAGTTTTGTGGGTTATGCCGTACCGGTACCCATAGAATTACCGTCAGAGTGACTTCATCGATACTGTATATCAGGATATAGATCTGTTGAACTGAACATGAACGTTCATATGGAGCCATATTTTGACATATAATATTTACAAAGATATATCCTGCATTTTTGATTGATAGGCTAGACTCTAGGTACGATTATTTAGTTATAGTTCGCTATTAATTTATGTCTATTAATTTAACTTCAACACCAAACACCTCCCAATGAAATTAATTAAAGCAAGCATGTGATCCACCTGGATTCGAACCTGGGTTACTACATACAGATTTTAAAAATATAACCTTTACACCATCAAGGTAGTTATTAAGTATAGCACATGACATCTATCACCCAGGAAATGCTAGGGGAGGTGTGGTGGAGTGGTCATGTCACTGGATTGGTAATCCAATGGACCCGGGTTCAAATCCCGATATGTCAATGGGAAGATATTATTGGGATTGAATTTGTGCTGTACCTAGTATCAGTGCATTACCACAAAGCCCACCGAAATGCCAAAAAAATACCCTCATTGTTCCCTGATTAAATAACACTGTATGAATATTCCCATATTCAAAATATGTTACAGGGGGACAATGCCTAGTGAGTTCACTGCTCAATAGGTGGCATTCTGAGAGTGAGGGTCTGAGTCTGGAGGGTGAGACGGTGAAGCACTTGAGCGAAGCAACCAGCCGCTTCAGAGATGGAGCTGCTTTGAGCCATGATGGATGCTTCACATGTCTCACTCCCCAGGCTGGAACAAGACCTCACGGGCTTCACCGTGTTGAGCGGTGGCATGTACAGGCTCTCAGCCTATGCCCGAGAGGGAGTAGTTGGAATATAAAAAAAAAAAAAAAAAAAAAAAAAAAAAAAAAAAAAAAAAAAGACACCCTTAGGACTCTCCATTGCCCTGTGCTAGTAGACCTAAGCTGAATTGGCGACTCTTCCAAAACGCAACGAAAAGCCACATCATCGTGTAGGAAATGCAAGCGCGCATGCAACCATATGCATAATTATGTGAATAGCCAAGAGATGCGTGGTTGAGGTGTTACAGTGGTCCGTAGTTGAAAATGTGGCACTAAATCGGCAACGAGCGGTTGTGCGTATGGGAGTATTGGTCGCGCGGAGGGAGGACATGGAAAGAGCAGGGTGGAGGTAAGATGGGGGGCATTAAATGTCATTGGATTTTCACCCCTATAGCCCTGTCAGTCACACTTGTTTTTGTTATTGGGAGTGTGTTGGTATGTGTTTAACATCTCTTCTTCCGAGAGAAGCATCGCAGCGCACCAGTAAAACCTCTCGACAGGATTGTCGTAGGCGCTGGGTTATTACTCAACATTTGTTATTTATAATCAACAAAGAACAGTAAAGAAGCTGATCGGGAGTTTTCGGAAAAAGTGCTAGAGTGAATTTGTCATTCCACTTAAAGCTTCGGCACACCAAGACCTCAACGAGACAAAATATGATGCAAAATGTCTAGAGGTAATTGACTTTGCGCCTAAAGTTGTGTGCCTCCACCCAATTTGTATCGCAATTTATCTAGATATGACCCTGCCGTTATGAGGCCTTTACCCTTCCTACCTTTCATACCTGGACTAATACCAAGAATTTGTAAGGTTACTAAATTACTTCTTAGCCCTTCTAGTATGGTGCTGCCATTTCATTTTCATGTATATATTTTATTTAATTTTGCTTTATCCTTCATAAACTTCACCTACTATATGAGACGGAGAAAGGGGGAAGGAAACGCGAAAGTGCTCCCGGACCCTAATATAATTGGGAACTTTAACCCGGGAACGGCGAGGAGACTCTTAGGAGGTTTTGGTGGTGGAAGACGACGGGACTCTTAACCCTCTCACGTTCTTGACGAAATGTTGAGCCTATTAGGGATACTTTAAAGCCTTTGTTACCATCAAGGGTATTTAGAAACCTTTAGTTTAGTTACTTCAACCTCTGCAGTTGTCTTTGAGTTAGCTGTGGGCAGAAAACTAATTTTGGAGAGGTAATTATAAAAGTGAGTAAACTCTATTTATTATTGCTAACTGGCAACCTCTGCGTCATAAAAACGTGAAAGGGTAGGATGCAAGGCCTAAAAAAAAGCCTTTTAAAAGACCCTAGTAGCACTCACAACAAAGTAATATGTGATTAAGTGAGATAATTCCCCTCCATACCCACTATCACTCCTCCACATGTGTCAAAATCCCCTCCTTCCCCCCCTTTCCCCCCCCCCCCCTTCAATTATCACCCATTTTTCCTCTTATTCCCTTGTTTATCGGTTTATTTATTGCGCCAATATGAGTCCAGGCCCTGGGATGGTAAAATGTTAGACAGCTCATGGAAATTAAATAGTTCATTATTCTATAAATATATTGAAAACAATCCTTACTTATATTTATTCAAACTACAACATGAATATAATTTAGAGGGCATAAATAGGTTAATTTTGTCAGTAGGCCAATTATTTGGAATATCCAGAAACCTATAGTTATAAATTAGGAAAATATCAGGCTCCAAGTGACAATGGAGAGTTGCCAGAGGTAGCCAGATTTGGGGACTTTTGTCTGATCCTTAGAAAAAGCGAGTCATCACTTCTTAGTGCGATTATACATACAGAAAATTTATATTTTCACACAGAGCCTTAAAGGTGGGGGTGCATGGGTTGAGATAAACATGGAATAATAATCGCCAGCCTACACATAATTATCTTGCAAAATCCAATGGCACCAAAATAATTATTAACAATGGTATAAATGATTGTGTGGATCGTCTAAACCGGACCTGTAACATCATAGGAGTGTAAGTCCACCATCCAGTTCACGATGAGGATACTGGTGGGACGTCACTATGACGTCACAGGTCTGGTGTAGACGATACACACAATCCTTTATACCATTGTAAATAATTATTTCAGTGTCATTGCATTTTTCAAGATAATTACAGTATGTGTAGGTTGGCGATTATTATTCCATGTTTATCTCAACCCATGCACCCCCACCTTTAACAACATCCTCCCCATCAACAAATCCAAGACAAATTTACAAAATATACACACTCACAATATATATATATATATATATATATATATATATATATATATATATATATATATATATACTGCATAATTATACTGTATATATATATATATATATATATATATATATAGTGTATATATATGAATATTATAGTATACGACCAACACGCACATACAGTACGCTCAATAAATGTTTGTTTCCGTCTCACAATTTTCTCTCACCTTCCCCAAACCATATGTGCTTCTCTCCCTTTTTCTCGCTCTCTTTTTTTTGTTTTCTCTCTCTCTCTCTCTCTCTCTCTCTCTCTCTCTCGTTCCCGCACTCTTTCCCTTTCCTTTTCTTTAGCAATATTCGCTCTCTCAGTCTAACGCTGAC